>CAJFCP010025899.1:55466-70616 GCA_904066005.1 Synergus itoensis | reverse complement strand
AACTGGATTTTTGTCACAACTACAAAGCTTCCTCTATGAGGAAGCAAGAAGGAAAAACTCTCAAAAAAGGGGTATTCTTCTAAAAAAGGGGAAAACTGTGCATCCTGCAAATAGTTTCTGAAGCCTTTTCTTGTAAGCGCATGCCGCCTACTTTGACTTGCTCATCATTTACTCATCATCGGAAAAACTTAGGTAATTCCGTAGTGCATTATTTTTCTTGAAATTTGTCTTACCTTATATTTGTTTACTCTAATGACAACTTTCGTCGAGTCTGGAAAAAGGTGGGAGGTAAATTATAAAGTAGCGCACTACGGTGAGAGGCTCTACAGTACTGTTTGAACTCTGGTTCTGATTCTGCAGAATAAATATTGAATAAGCCAATGCGTGCGATGCGATTCGATAACCTGTGCGGAAATGAACACGCGGGTCTTCAAAGTTCCCACTATCTACAATCAGGAGTGAACTTTTTCAAGTAAAGAAGTACATCCATGAATGAAATTCTTCCGGAAATAAACAAGAGTATCGTGCCCTCTCGCGATTCAACTAATCATTATCGTGTGCACAGGAGCGTTATCGTGTGCGGTGTTATAGTGACTTAATAAACATACATATTTTGCCTCGACGAATTACCATAAATTAGGGTAAGGTTATAATTATACTTATTGTCCGTAAATTTAGTAAGCTCTAATTTCGCACAGAACCGCCTTATCATCTTTTTACTAACATTGCAATTTGCAACTTTATCTCAAACTTTCATCAAACATTTTCATCTTAAGTTTTCATCTATAATACCTTCAAAGTCACTGCACCAAAACGTACATTATTCAGATTTAATGAGTACTTTACATGAAAGTAAAGAATTTTGATGATTTTCTAGCAGAACTGAGCTTTCTATTTCTTAAAGTGCTTATACATTTTCTATTATCGTTAATGGAAGTTATGTTTGACTGCCGAATCCGCGTACGCATTATAACTTTAAAGTCGAACTTCATCCTAACTGCATTATTAAACAACTTTGTTTATTGTGAAATTCGAATTATAAAGTTTGCGTTTACTCCTCAAATACGAGTAATGAAATTTCCGATTTTAATACGGCTGAGATAAATGTACTTTAAGTTTTAAACATGTTTAAAATTTAATGTACATTTATATTTACATTTAAATTTACTTTATTAACTATTCACAAGCATCGAATTTTGTACAATCTATATTAAATTTCTCAGCACACTTTAATATCATATGATGCTTTATATTATCGTTCTTGATTAACTGAACTACAGGATCGCTGGGTACTTACTGAGTTTCATGATAATTTGTATTAAAATCAGTAAATACCTAGCCAGGCACCCTGTAGAATCAGCATTTTATGTTTTAATTAAATTTATAATTGAAATTTGTATTAAAATAGTAGAATATTATTAATCAGAAAATATATCTCGTGGCATAAATTCTCTTTTAATTCTGCATGTTACGTCAATCATAAAGCCCAAAAAATTTATTATTTTTCACTTTTATAATTATATCATATTATAATTTTCTAGATATTTTTATTCAAATAATATAATTCCAATAGCATGGTTAATTATTTTTTTACATATCAATTTCTAGATATTTAGTTAATGCATTTTTAAGAGAAAAAGTTATTCTGATAGTTTTACTGCTTTAATACAATTATTTTTTTTATGGAGCGGTAAATAACTTGACAATGTGCGGGTGAGCACTCAGAAGTAAATGGTGAGAGTACCCGTGAGTAGTGTAGACAAAAAACAATCATTTCTTCTCGTTGGCGTAATTATTGTCAAGGTGTTACTAAAAATACAATTTTTCTTCTCTGAAGTTTATACTTGCATAAACACATTACTTGCACATAAAATTTAAAAAATTTTTGTAATATGCAATTAATATCGTAAACCATACTCTCTAAATCTGAATTAGTGAAAAGTCGGTCACTAATTTACTTTAGTGAAAAATTCCACTAATTGTTAGTCATTTTATGACCAAAACTTTAGTGAAAAGTTTAAAACTACCAAATGAAATAATGAAATACAACTAATAATTAGTAAAAATTTTAACTAAAATAAATTAGTGACCGACTTTTCACTAATTCAGATTTAGAGAGTAATGTTTATAAACGAACTATGTACAATAACTTTTCAAAATATAATAGACTACAGCAAAAATGAAATATTATCTAACTCAGTTTTTTCGGAAAAATCATAAATAACTTTTTTAGCATTATATAAGAAAAGAAAGGCTTTAATTTTTTAGGAAATATAAAAGATATGGGGGTTGTCGTTACCCCACGATCGATATAACGGCCGATAAAACTTGATATGACATCGTGGCTAAGCCCTTAAAAGGAAATGCTTTATATCGTATGACAAAAATATTGAAAATAGTGTAACCAATTTGTTTAATATTTTATTCAGCTATTGATTTTATAAAGTGAAACCCTGTTAAAATAATTTGAATTAAAATAAAAGAAATAGGAATAGTGAAAATAAGGAAATAGTAAATTGATTTTTTATGCAATTTCTTTTCATTTGAAAAGCTAATATAATGAAAAATTAGATGCTTTATACTAATTGTTATAAATGTTTTATAAATGCCTTATAAATTGGTATAAAATCTACTTTGTATATTGTTTTAATTTTTCTCTCAGAACGCCGATTCTTCCTGTTGCAATTATGTCGTATTCATTTTTTGAAATGAAAATTACCCAGAGATAACAGAGATTGCAGATAACAGAACTTTTTTATTGTTATAAAAATGCCGAATGACATAGGATAGAGATATTGACAATCGATTTTTAGTTTTACTTTGAATTCATGACACATTTCGTCGAGCGATGTGATATGCAAATTCTTTCAAGCACAGCAAACAGAAAATGTTAAAAATTGTTTAAAAAATGGCCTCTGCTTTTTATTTTATGAGTATTGGATTTCTCATGACAAAAAAAATTTAAATATTGTTAATTAAAATGGGCTCTCTTGTTTAAATACACCAGTGGACAACGTATTTTAGCAATTTAGCATGGATACGAGTTTAAAGGGTTCAGGTTCGACCCTTTTTAAAAACTTTCATTATTAAACCCGTTTTTTGAACTCTCTTTTTCCCATCTCTTTTCGATAATTCTATTTTAAAAATGAGTACCTCTACAGAGCGAAAAATATTTAATCATATAATATTTGTGAAGTAAAATGAAGTGATCGAATTTTAGAGTTAGAATTTAACCAATTTTTAGTAAATTTTGTTTATTAAAGTTTTACATAATATTTTCTATCATTTCAGACAATTACAACATTAAAATAATTGGTTAAAAATGATTAATATAAAAAAGGACAAAAATTCTAAGGTTTTCTAAGGAATTTTAAGAAATTTCAAAAAATTTCAAAGATTTCACGTCATTTTAGTGAATTCCGAAGGATTATAAGAAAAAAAACAAAAGGATATTTCAGAATATTTCAAGATATTGCAAGATATTTTAAGTAATTTAAAAAAATTACAAGGGATTGATTCTAATCCAGAGGAAATCAAATGAAATTCTTCAAAATATTTTAAATATTTTGAAAATATCTTAAACGTTTAAAATATTTCAAAATACCTTGGAGTTCATTAAAATCTCTTGAAATATCTCGAAATCTCTTAGTATCCCTATAAACTTGTTAATCTTCTTTACAGTCATCTTTTTATCCCCTGAAAATCCTTAAAATCACTTAAAAACTTTTGCAATCATTTCAAGTATCTTCAAAATTCCTTTAAATTCTATGAAATCTCATAAAATTCCATGCAACGTCGAATAAATTTCTGTTAGTAAATAAATACAAATTTTGGATTTTGGGAACTTTGGAAACATTGTTTTGATATTGATAAGTGCAAAAAAATCCTCAGTCTAGACGTCTGAAACTTCAACCTAATAATTTTCTCTTAAATTAGCGATGGATATTATTTGCACTCTCGAAACTTTGTTCAAATCTCGCCTCTCCTCTTTTCCGTTTGTAAAGTTCTTATTCAGATTACAAAATATCTGATACGTAATATAGCGTTTACAATTATCAACCACAGATTGGTTATGACGTATACTTGATTAAATAACTCCTGAATCATGAATACATATATTTATAAAGCGAAAAAAGAGAGAAAGGTCACAAAAGTGTTGAAAATTAAGTTGAGAATAGACGACAATTTTATCCACAGTACACTCACTTCGATACTGCTCGGGATATGTACTTCTTGTGTATGAAGTAATGCAACCATAAACCAAATCTTCTGCAGCTTTACGTGCGCCGCAGTGGGCTAGAGAGGTCCGACTGCAAGGACATTTTCCAGTCATAAATCCTGACAGTGTTCGTAGGTACTCTACCAGTCTACTTGAAAGACACTTTACGTGGTGTTTCACAAAGTAGAATGGATTTTTCACAGGACCTGTTACACTATTTTTGTCCTTGACTTTTTTCCTCTTTCAATATAAATTTTTGGAGAACCTTAGAACTGAATACAAATGTAGTTATCCTTCTAGCCAATTCACTTTAGTCTTCACATTTCATTCGAATTTGTGTAAAATCCTATTCTAAAAAGATGATGAAATCGAAGTCGAAAAAACCTAACGCCTTTTCCGGCAATCTGATTCGTCATCGTGTAAGTATCGATAGTGCATTTCGACAATCGATACTTGCGCGCGCTCAATTGAATTTGATTTCATTAATCATCATTTTATCACGAGTCTAAACTCAAAATATATCGAAAATATTGATTTTAAAAAAGCAATTTTATAGTAATATTTAAAATAAACAATTAAATAATTTATTATGACTAATTAATAAATTAATTTAATAATTAATTAACCGGTTTTCAAATAATACTGTACAACTATAAATGCGGTAGTTTTTTTACATTCTCATCAGAGAATGTATTAGTTTTGTGTAAAATTTGACCCCCCCATTTTTTGTCAAATGTCGACGTTTTGTGACCCCCTGAACCCGAAAAACATGTTTTTACGAATGTGTCTGTCTGTCTGTCTGTCTGTCTGTAGATTTTTTCTTGTGAGCACGATAACTTTTGAAAGAATTGATCGATTTGATTGGCCTTTGGTATACTCTTTTAGTGTCCTAAAATGAAGGTCAAGTTCGTTAGCCAGCCATTTTTGATAAAAATTAAAAAATTTGGATTATTTTTAAAATTTTTGAAAAAATTTTTTTTTTAATTTACAAATTCTGTTTAAGGATATTCGTAGTACTTAAATAGTCGAACAATTTATCATTATGACTTTTTTCGATAGAACAAAAATTGTCAGATTTATAACATTTTGAAAATTCAAAAAAAGATAAAGAAAATTAAAATTTTAAGCTAAATAACACACGCTATGAAAAAAAGTTAAAAGATGAAAAATGTTCCTTTTTGAACGCCCTTTAAGACTGGTATAACCACTTTTTGAATTTTCTTGAAAAATTCTAAAATTTAACATTTTTAGCCAAATAACGTGATACGCGTTACTTGGCTAAAAATTTGAATTTTATATTTTTAAAGAAGGTTTAAATATCGAGCGCGAAGCGCATGTGCACTGATGAGAATGTGTTCCTTAAGGTCGATAGAACCTTAAGTAAATTAGTTTCCTTCTTCATTTGAAAATAAAGAAATTTAAATAAAAGTATATAGCAGCGATGAAGGTTGGTAAGCGAATGCAAGAGCGCGAAGTGTGATGAGAATGTGCTCACAATGGCACCCCTAGTTAGAAATTGAAACCATAATTAAAGATCCATACTTATACAGAAAACATAGTTAATTTTGAAAACAATCTAATAATTATTATTTTTTATCTTATTCTAAAAAGATGATGAAATCGAAGTCGAAAAAACCTAACGCCTTTTCCGGCAATCTGATTCGTCATCGTGTAAGTATCGATAGTGCATTTCGATAATCGATACTTGCGCGCGCTCAATTGAATTTGATTTCATTAATCATCATTTTATCACGAGTCTAAACTCAAAATATATCGAAAATCTTGATTTTAAAAAAGCTGTTTTATACTAATATTAAAAATAGACAATTAACTAATTTATTACGACTAATTAATAAATTAATTTAATAATTAATTAACAGGTTTTCAAATAATACTGTACAACTATGAATGCGGTAGTTTTTTTAGAAATTGAAATCATAATTAAAGATCCTTACTATAGTAAACATAGTTAATTTTGAAAACAATCTAATAACACAGGCACACAAAAAAAAAAGTGGTCTGTACCAAGAATCGGACCTATATATTCGTATGTATTTTGACGCGCTGAATCCGAATCCGGAGTCCGTTTTGCTCCATCACGTCAAATTTAAGGGCATTTGAAGGTCAAATCGGCAAAAAAATCGATTGAAAGAAGGTGACTATCATTTCTATGGTTTTGATGGACGCTGAATCTGAATCTGGAATCCGTTTGATTGATCCGTCTGGATCAAGGTCAATTCAAGGTCAAATTTTCAAAATGTGAAAAAAGTGAATTTTTTACTGCAGATTCTGAAAGAGCGGGAAATGTTACGTTTAGATATGATATCCTCTATTTTTCTAAAGATGATCCTCAAGGACATTTCAAGGTCAAGACAGGCAAACAAAAATAAAAACAGTGGTCTGTACCAAGAACGAGACCTATATATCCTTATGTATTTTGACGCGCTGATTCAGAATCCAGGGTTCAATTGGCTCCAGCACGTCAAGTTTAAGGGCATTTAAAGGTCAAATCGGCAAAAAAATCGATTGAAAGAAGGTGACTAGCATTTCTATGATTTTGAGGGCCGCTGAATCCGAATCTGGAATCAGTTTGATTCCATCATGTCTGCATCAAGGTCAATTCAAGGTCAAATTTGTATAATGTTAAAAAAGTGAATTTTTTACTGCAGATTCTGAAAGAGCGGAAAGTTTTACGTTCACTCATGATATCCTCTATTTATGAAAATAGAATTCTTGCTCCACGAAGACATACTTTTGTATTTTTACAATGGTCATACGAACACTCAAGTTACTAACATAAATTAACCTTGACATGACCTTTAGGATCATCATCAGAAAAATATCGGATATCATATATGAACGTAAAACTTTCCGCTCTTTCAGAATCTGCAGTAAAAAATTCACTTTTTTCACATTTTGAAAATTTGACCTTGAATTGACCTTGATGCAGACATGATGAAATCAAACTAATTCCAGATTTGGATTCAGCGGCCCTCAAAACCATAGAAATTCTAGTCACCTTCTTTCAATCGATTTTTTTGCCGATTTGACCTTCAAATGCCCTTAAACTTGACGTGCTGGAGCCAATCGAACCCTGGATTCTGAATCAGCGCGTCAAAATACATAAGAATATATAGGTCTCGTTCTTGGTACAGACCACTGTTTTTATTTTTGTTTGCCTGTCTTGACCTTGAAATGTCCTTGAGGATCATTTTCTGAAAAATAGCGGATATCATATCTAAACGTAAAATTTCCCGCTCTTTCAGAATCTGCAGTAAAAAATTCACTTTTTTCACATTTTGAAAATTTGACCTTGAATTGACCTTGATCCAGACATGATGGAATCAAACGGATTCCAGATTCAGATTCAGCGTCCATCAAAACCATAGAAATGATAGTCACCTTCTTTCAATCGATTTTTTTGCCGATTTGACCTTCAAATGCCCTTAAATTTGAGGTGATGGAGCAAAACGGACTCCGGATTCGGATTCAGCGCGTCAAAATACATACGAATATATAGGTCCGATTCTTGGTACAGACCACTTTTTTTTTGTGTGCCTGTGTAATTATTATTTTTTATAACGTAAAATAGATGTTGTATCAATAGTTTATAAAGTATCAGACTTTAAAGAAGTATGAAGTATCATGAGTTATAAACAGAAACAGTGGGTAATTATATTCTTCTCAAAATTTACTACATTTACAGTTGTATTGGATATTTAAGCGAGGTTTCGCCTTCTAAAAAACTTAAGAAATTTACAGTTTTATAAAAATATTTATTACAATAAACAATTAATTAATTTCATGATAATTAATTAGTCCATTATTTCAAATAATACTGTACAAAACTATAAATGTCGTATTTTTTTTTAGAAAAAAAACTACAATTAAACATCAATACAACTGTAAACGTAGTTAATTTTGAAAACAATCTAAGAACTATTATTTTTTATAAAGCAAAACACATGTTTTAATTATTTAATTTACTCTCTAAACTTCAATCAGTGAAATTTCACTGATTCCCAGTCAAATTCCACTGATTTTCAGTGACTCTTTTCTCACGATTTTAATTAGTGAAAAATCGACTGAAAATCAGTGAAAAGTCACTGAAATTTTTAGTAGTTTAGAGACGATTACTGAAAATTTCAGTGACTTTTCACTGATTCTCAGTAAATTTTCACTGAATGAAATCTTGAAAAAAGAGTCACTAAAAATCAGTCAACTTTCACTGAATCAATTTTAGAGAGTATAGAATATAAAGAAACATTTTTTATAAATATATATTATTTTTGAAAATTGTTTAATTTTTTTAAATTTATATCATGTTACTATTATTTCTATAAAACTCAAATTTTTTAAAATAAAATTTTAATAATGACGGATAGAAAAGAAGAAATAAAATATCATAAATTATAACATTAAAAAAAAGTAAATAAATTCTTGTAAATTTAAATGAGTGATTGTCAAATTTAAGACAAACTTGAGATCCCAGTACTATAAAACTATACAGTACAACCTCTCTAAGAGCGACCCCGTTAAGAGCGACAATGGCCTTGATGAGCTCGGACGCTTCCCCCACTACAAACCCTACTCACGCTGCCTCGAGAATTGGTCGCGAACCCCGAAAAGAGCGAGCAGCCGAGCGCAGCTTAATTTCAGTTTTTTCTCATTGAAAATGGTTTTTTATTAAAATTATTTTTCTTATATTTGCATACAATAATTCGTATATATGTTTTAAAGGTTGTTGATACTTCTAAGTCCTATATAGTACAAGGCAGCTTTAATTTTATAAAACTTTTAAGAAAACAAAATTCTAATTTCATTTTAAATTAAAATACATATAATATGTACACTTTTTAATATGTACGTACGCTATAAACAGTCGTATTTCATATATATTGTATTTTTGTCCACATGTTGAAATATTCTCAGTTTTATTTTTGAATATATTGTGTGCAAAAAAGTTTACAAATTTTAAATAATTTTAGAGTAATTTCCGATACTCTGTGAGTAACGAACTTTTAAAATATATTATATGTATTTAATATGTATTTATACGTATTTAATCAAAAAAACGCTACGTTTTCATCACCGCGGGCCGCTCGCTCTATTTGAGGTTTCGTACTCAAACACACATTTCGCACACACGCGCAATTTCCGAGCTCGACGCCCAGTAGTGTGGGCCCCCTATTTCTCGGAATTATTACCCCTAACCGCCCATGAGCTCGCTCTTAGAGAGGTTGTACTGTACTATAAATTTTAACTAGCTGTCAAGTTGTATCAACTTCTGTGCTCATTCAATGAAAACTTTGCTTCCTGTAAGCAAATAAGATTTGCTTCCTCATAGAGGAAGCATTAAGTATTTAATACTTCTTAATACTTCTTAATACTTCTTAAAAGGGCCGGCGAACTATGTATGGAGTGTATGGAGCTCTCCATACCTTGGATTGGATAGTGTATGGAATTCCATACCCTGAAACGAGCATGATTTTTTCCTTTACGTATAATATATTTTTAAATATTTTTTTCCTTTGAGAAATATGTGTGGAATTTTTTAATGGAAAATTTTAATATTGTACGATTTACTATCTTTGTCCTAATTAAAGAATTTTAAAAATTAGAAACTTTTGTCACCCCCCCCCCCCTCTCCACGGTTCAAATTAAAACTCCATACCCTGAAAAATTTTACTTCGCCGGCCCTGCTTCTTAAGTTTATTTTCTTTACATAAGCATTAAATTTTGATTATTTGAGAAGTTATAGTCGAAAAGTTAATTTTCGAAAATAACAATAAAGCATAACTTTCTTATTTTTCAATAAAATGCATTAATCTTATAGATCAATCGATTCGTCTGGACACAATGAATCTTCATTTCCCTAACACGAACTTTAAATTTTGAATATTTGAGAAGTTATAGTGAAAAAATGAATTTTTAACATGGGCGGATCCAGGGGGGGGGCCACGGCTTCTTGGCCCCCCCCAAAAGCCCAGATTTGAAATTTTCACGCAGCTTATAAATACAAAAACTTGGTGGAGGGGGAAGGGTAATTATTTCGTGGCCCCCCCCAAAGTCCTTGTCTGGATCCGCCCCTGATTTTTAAAAAATTATTTTTTATAACTTTCTTATTTCTCAATGAAATGCATTAATGATATAGGTCAATCGATTCATCTCGACACAAAGAATATTTATTTTCCTTACGTCAGGTCAAAATTTTGATTATTTGAAAAGTTATAGTTGAAAATTAATTTTTGAAAATACAATTAACGGTAACATCGTTATTTTTTAATGAAATGCATTAAAAATATAGGTCAATCGATTTGTCTCGATGAAAGGAATCTTCATTTTCCTTACATCAACTTTAAATTTGGAATATTTGAGAAGTTATAGTGAAAAAATGAATTTTACGAAAATTATAAAAGTACACGAAATTTGTAAAATTAAATATTTTGGTAAACCATTGTAAAAAAATTCAACGTGGTAAATAGTGGAATAAATATGCCAAATTTCATCAATGTATCTATACGCGTTCTAAAGATATTGCAGGATCGTTAAAAGCGTGACATATACACACACACATACATACATCCGGACAATTCTTTAGGACATCATATTAGATATATTCCACTTAAAATATGTTCAAAAGAACCTTTTTTAGAAACTGGATTTTTGTCACCACTACAAAGCTTACGAGGAAGGAAAAAAAAATTGACTTCACCATTTTTCACATGGCGTACCTTCCGTAATTTTTAAAATCTTCCTAAATCCTTTGAAGCCTAAATGCCTATTGTGATGTAGAGCTATAATTTCAATAATTTTCATTAAAACCGACAGACCTGATATTTTTGACGTTTACTACATAATACTATCTTTAAATGAAAATGGAATTGTTATGTAACTATTTTTTTTAACACACATGATCCCTGCATTGTAACGAGTTCTCTGGAGCATTTTCCCTGTTTCATCGCAATCTTGACTATATATCATTTTATCAGTGCAGTTATAACGCGCCTTATAAAAGGTAACGTAATGTGTTTCACAAAAAAAGTCACCATTGTATTGCAAGAAAGAACGATAGTTCATGCACGATCTTAGGTGGTTTCGTGCGGCCCTGACTTCGATTGTCAGACTCAGCGGGAATCGGCAACGACAATCTAGAATTGAAACAAAAAATGATCCGCTAAGTTAGTAACTAACGTGAACCTGCCAGTATAGAGAACGTTCACGTGATGCTTGGAATGCAGAAGTCTGAGAATAGGGTTGTTTCGCAATTTTAGATAAAATTATTTTTCAATACATAATTTTAATCTAAACTCAAAGTGCATTAAAAATTTTTTTTCTGCTGAGTCGTTCAATAGAAAAAAAATTATTAAAAATTGAAGGCGGGAAAACACTTATTCAAATTGGTGTCACGTGGATATCACGTGACTCAGAGGTTCTCATAATTATTAATATGACGATGTGGCTTCGATGGAAAATAGAAAACGAGATAGAAACTAACAAAGCTTATGAAGAGGTTAGGCCACGGTCTGTGGTATCAATTCTGATTATTTTTATTTGATAGCTTTACTTATTAAGGTTTATGTGACGAACAAAGAAAATTTGTGCAGAAAAGTATTTTTTAATTTTACAATGTAATAAGAAATTCTATATCAAAGAAGTCACAATTACATTTAAAATATTCCGATACCATAAATATATTTACTTTCAGTAGATTTCCGCTATTGACTTTTACGAAACCCTCGTTTGGCATTTTTTTAAACAAAATTTTCCGATTTGTATTTTCGACGTGCATATATATAACCAAAACAAAATATCGGCAGAGAAAAACATAGTTGAGAATCACTGACACATAAGCTGTGATTGGTCGAAAATCCGACCCCTGTGACGTCAGAGTGGCCCTCCAATCGAAATCGTGATATAAAATTCAAATTTCAACATTAAATTAAAAATAGTAAACAATATGCAAAAAATATTTGATGGGCGTTTTTAAAATTAGAATTTTATAAACTATAAGATCCATTCATTGGGTAACTGATATGTAACTTTGGAAACAACCCTATTAAATTCATGAACCAGATGAAATTATACCTAATTCAATAATTTAAATATACCTAATTAAAAATAATTTAATATATCAGATTAAAAATAATTTAAACTAAAATCGATAAAAGATTTGTTAATGTTATACTTAATGGATCAACTTTTGTTTCTGCTTACATTATTGATTTTCACATAATCAAGTACCATTCTCTAGTGAGAAAGCAGTTTAATCCAGAATTTTATTGTAAAGCAATCGTGACCATGCATATAATGCAGCACACATTGTATATGCTTTAAAGGCTTGGCAATGATCCGAAAAAAAGTATAGTCATCGTAAAGGTTCCCTAAAGGTTCTCTAAAGGCTCCTAAAAAGCTTCCAAAGGTTACCTTCGGTCTCCAAATGTCTAATTAGAGGTACTTTTTAGAAAATTTTGTCATTCAAAAGACTCCACGATTTTTTTACAGTTAGTGAAAATTTTTCTTGCAGAATGTCCTACCAACTTTCATCTATACCCCACTGTTCGGAACCTTTCTTGGGTCCAACTTTGGCTACAGGCTGCCCTGGATCACAGTTCATGTTATTCATGACTCTCTTGGATACGTTTATACGAGGAAATAGAGAAGTTTCACAGCTTTGTGAAAGAATAATTCCCGTGAACCCAGCGGAAAATTACTATGATTTCATAGTGATTGGTGGTAAGTAAATTTTTCATTTGTTAAATTAAATTTCACGAAGTGTATAGTTAAATAATTCCAAATAAAACCTCTAAAATTGATATTGCAGAATAAATATATTTTCTGTGGTACAACAGATACACAAATTAAAGAAACACGATAAATTAACAGTTAACAGTGAATAATTTCACGAAAATTTTAGGAGATCTTCGCTTCATTGCGGAGCATTGATTTTAATCCATAACCGCGACATAGAACGATACGCATAGACGGTTTACAAATTTATAACAAGTCTAGCGCACAGCAGTTCATGTGTACTCATATGTCACTGTCCGTCGTACAATGCCGACCGGAAGTAAGGAGGATTTACCGAATTAAACAGCAATTATTTTACCCTGCTATCGAACTGAATGCGCAAACACAAGGATAGATTTTCCGTGTGTCCGCTTTGATCGTGGTGCTTGTCAAAAATTGCGCGACTGACACATTTTCAAATGCACAATTAAAAAGTCAAGTTATTCTTGAACAAACAAAACTTGATTTACGCTAAAGCAATAAACGTGCCAATGCCGAAAAAATTGCTTTGTAAACAATTTCATCACGACCTCGTTGCATAAAAAAAAACCAGTTTGTTATTTTTACTTTTTTTCGCTACATATATATGTAAAATGTCATTTTTTAAAATTAATTTCAAGAAAATATCAATTATTTCAGAGAAGCTAACTTTACTAAAACTAAATGTTCGATACACTGAGAAAACTGTTTGGTTCGGACAACAAAACGTTTGGTTGCTATAGAAGCAACAAAAATTTTTGATTGTGCCAACCAAATCTTGGTTCTTTCAACAAACCTGTTGTTGGTACAACCAAACAATTTTTGTTGCTTCTATAGCAACCAAACGTTTTGTTGTCCGAACCAAACAGTTTTCTCAGTGTATCGAACATTTAGTTTTAGTAAAGTTAGCTTCTCTGAAAATTTTTGTTGCTTCTATAGCAACCAAAGGTTTTGTTGTCTGAACCAAACAGTTTTCTCAGTGTATAATTGGTCAGAGCATATTTGTACTTACAATATGTTCCAGAAATTCTCGGATAAACTCACCTGTAAAAGAAAATTGTATATGTTCAGTAAAGCTGTAAAAATGTAATCAGACTAAGTATATGCAAAATGGAATGAACAATTTAAAATAAGAATTTTGTTCTTATAGACAACCCTAATCCGCACTGAATTTAATTATACGTTATACATATCATTAGAAACCATCTTGATGGTATTTCTCATATTTCTAATATAGACATTGCATATAACTTTCGTTTTTGTCGTCAAATATTTCTCCTCTCTTTTTTTTGGATCCTTTGTAAATTGCAATCGATGTGTAAACTGATGCACACGTCTCGCTATTTGTCGGGCTTAAATAAAATTATCGCAAATCGTGACCGAGGCGTGATTGTTATTCGCTGATTATTGGACCGCGCAATCCCTTGAATGCAATTGGTTGTGTACTGTTTAGATCTGAAATTAATACAAACTGTTATTTATTCAGGCGGGCCGCGTGATTATTGCATCATTAATTTAATTTCCGCCTCACCCTTCGCCTCATAGCACGTTCGTACGTACACATCGGGTATCATTACTGCACATGCGATTGCGTGCCGTTCGAGTACGTCATTACGCGGGTGTTACATTTTACGAACTGAGAAAACGGGTGAGAGTTGGGTCACAAATTGTACACAGGAAAAATGATTTTTATAGTCATATTTTATTCATTTTCTTTTTTTCACAAATTGACTTCAAAGCTGATTAACACTCAAACACTAAATATTCCAATTTTAATACACCCTCTGCATATCATCGCCTATTTCCAACATAATCACACTTTCTCGATAAAAATTCTTTTCCAAGATAGTACACTGAAAGAAATTTAGTAGCAATACTTGCTATTTCAATATTCATAATTGATATAGTCAATTACGATTTGGGGAAATCGCGTAAATATTTTACGTATTATGAACGCAGAATAATAAAAGTTGATAATGATATTATTCAATAATATAAAAGCATTTACAGAAATTACTAGCTTGAGATATATATGTTAATAAAAATATTCTACAAATTAATATAGACGCTAATAAAAATTTGTAAAAATTATAAGCTTGAGTTGAGGAAATTGTAAGTCACTATCAAGAAAACTCTAATAAGGACGTTAAACTCCGATGGAG
>CAJFCP010025899.1:16830-55066 GCA_904066005.1 Synergus itoensis | reverse complement strand
ATCGTCCCAAATGCATAACTATATACGTATATAATTAAAAATATATATCGCGGGGACCTGATTAGGGCTACAGCCCTTTCTTTAACAGGGCTATGGAAGGGCGATTCCCACTAGACCCCTACTAGAACTAGTAGTCGGGGCCTAACTGACAAAAGCGTTATGATCTAGTTGGGGCCCCGACTAGTTTTACCCATCAGGACCCGACTAAAACAAGGGAAAACTAGTGAGGCCCCCACTAGACCCCTATCGAAATTTCTACACGGGAAATACTCGATTTTCCTAAATCGTAAAAGATTATACTAAATTGTAATATCGATTTTAACGTATTCTGTTACTAAATTTCTTTCAGTGTACAAATACAATACAGTCGATTTCCGTTAATTGAACATTCATAACATTGAAAATTTCATTTTTTGATTCACCCTCCCCCCACCACGGGTGTTTTTAAAATTTTGTATCTTTCTTTTTCAATATTTTAATGTTCTATGTTTCTCAAGATCCATTGATGATAATCATGATGTTGTAGCATTATAAAAATATCAGGTTTCAAGTGATAATCATTTCCTGCTTGAATTGCTCCAATATAAACTCCAGCAATTGAATTTTCAATAATAAAACCAGCCCCAGTATCAGTATGACCACATTGTTTGTTTACATCGTGAGTGCAAAAATATGCATCCGTAATCTGAAAAAATCCTTGGAAGCTATTTACACATTCTCGATGGCTTATTACCGGTACTTCAATTGCTCTTAGTCTACCCTTAGCATCCGATTCGCAGCTGAAATCATGGGAGAAACAAATTTTCAGATTCATAATACATTTATTTCAAGTAAAATTATATATTATTTTTTATCACATACCGTCCTCCAAAATAGTAGCTTCCCCAACCACGAACCATACCTATAATGCCTGGCATTAGAGGTTCTACGTGCAAACCTATACTCTCAATATTACCTCTTTTGGGTTGAAAATATGGATCAACATAAACTAAGGCAATACCAGTCTCAATATTTTGCCCTGGAACCTGGTGATTGCCGTGAATTCTTACTTCTTTTATATTGTGAATTGAACCACGGCGTGAATCTGTTGACCCAGCAAACACCTTGTACATCGATATATTTAAAATAAAACAGCGTGCAGCAGTGATGACAGTTTTCATTGACAGTACAGTTCCTACGCAATGTACTTGATTATGTAATTTAATATTGACAGTGTGGGTAGAAATTGAAGACGGAATTGGTACGTCTTGACCTGGGATCCGATTAATAACACGTTTTTGTCTGATAAGAGAATTCGTTGAGTCCCCTGTAAGTTTCTTATAAATTAATCTCTCAGTTTTGTTATTTATGTGAATAAAGTTTCGAACGTTCATTGAACGATCCAAAAAAATTTTTAATTTTTAATAATTTCTTTCGCTAATATTACTTCAGGAACCTCAAAAACACGTTCCATGGAGGAAAATCCCACACTTTCTAATTCTAAGGGTGAGAAACAACCCTTAATGTACTTTAACGTTGGACTACTAAAGATAATTTTCTAGGTCGAGAAATGTTTATATAGTTATTAATTATAGGGTCGTTTTATCGATTTTTGTTATTTTTCGTAAGGGGTGATTTTTGGGGGTGGTCGAAAGTGTTGATTTAATTGTAGGATTTCTTCAGATTACGACTTTTAAAGGCTTGAAAAATTTTTTCTCTGAATAAATGTTAATTATAACGACTTTAAAATTGCACATGCGTTAAAGTACGTTAAGGGTTGTTTCTCACCCTTAGAAGTAGAAAGAAATTTTAAAATTGAAAATTTTTTTGAAACGTTCAATGAACGTTCGAAACTTTATTCACATTGTTATTTCATAATCAATAGCTGACTACACAACATTCATTATCATCTACTATTTGGAATACTGCGTACTTCCTTATGAAAATCATTATTGGGAATTTAAACATGTTATGCGACACTGTCGGCGTATATGCGAACTAACAATATGGCTGTCGAAAGCATAGTAAATACACAGAAAACGTCGCAAAAACCAGCTAAAACATAGCATTTAAGTTAAATTATCATCCAAGTAAATAAATAAGTGTTGTAATAAATAGGAAAATTTACTATACTTTTGATGAGCTGATAATTATTTGCTCCAATAATGGAATTTGCGCAATATCGGAAATCAAACAGTTTCGGAGGTTGTGTCAGTGGTTGTGACTTCAAAGAGAATAAAAAAATCTCCGCACATTACAATCATACCGGAATTCAGAATATTTTGGCCTTCAATCATATTCCTGGATGCAGGTGTAGCTCTTGCGTAACTACATAGACTATCTAAGTCCAAGTAAAAGACCATTTTATAAACTGAAACACTTTTTTAAATTAAAATTTTAATACTGCTCCATATTTTTCATATGCTTTCGGCGGCCATGTTTAAATGGCACCGCAGCGCCCCTTTGGCGCGAATGGATGTTTTCATTCCCAATTATATGAGTTCAAGAAAGAATATGTTAGAATAACGGTTGTTGGACTCGAGTGTAGAATATGTGGTATATTTTCCGCGGATGAAATCATTGAGAATGTTTGTTTACTTACGAAGATCATCTTCCAGGAATGTCCCAACAATTCCCTGCGCAAAAATGGCACAAAAAATGAAAAGAGACAAATATATTTTTTCCGGCATTTTGTAGATTCAATTACACAGTTGAGATGATGGAAAATTCTACTTCTTTTAATTTCTGTGCTGAAGTCAATATGAGGAATTGAAGTCTTTTAATGTGTAACTTTAACGGTAATGATAAGGAATTAAAGTTTTTGAATGTGTAACTTTAATGATAATATTCAAAGTCAATAAAATTTTCGTAACGCGGAATGACCAATAAATCACAATTATCTAGTTAGTCTGCAAATATTTATGGTTGTTTATATAAGACACACGTTTTACCAACTTTTTCACGTGTATAAGTGTTTGTTTCACAAGTTTTAGACAATCTGATTTATTAATGTTGCCTCAGAGTCAGATTCGACAAGAAAGAAACGAGATTAATATTATTTCTCTGTTGAATAAAATTTCAATGACTTCCGTACTTGAAAAGGTGATTGAATTTTCATAAATTTATAAATTTATAAACACATCACGAACTTCAGAATTTATATTTTTTAGATATATTTTATTGTGCAATAAAATAACTTTAATCATAAAATGTTGCACGATAAAAATTTAAAGCAGAAGTTCAAAATATAAAATACAAAATTTATAAACACTATCACGAATTTGAGAATTTATATTGTTTAGATGTATTTCATTGAGCAGTAAAATAACTTTTAATCACAAAATTTTGCACGATAAAAATTGAAAGCAGAAGTTCAAAATATAAAAGTAAGTGTTTCAGGAGAATTCAAGTTTTAGTTATTATAATAATACTGTATGCAATTAAGTATGAACTAAGCTGCTTAAGATTAATTCGCAAATAATTAAAAGCGATGGCTATATTAATTGTAAAACAAACAACGTAATGGAATACATTACATGTTGCTTGAGAAAAAAAAGTCAGCCTCAGACTAAAATGCAATTTTCATTGTACATAAATCATACTAAAAGCTTCACGAGTTAGAACTGATAATTATGTCTAATACAATGTTTATTGCACTCTAAAGGATACTTTTCAGCAAGCGTAATGTATTTGTGAAAGGCCGGCCGAATCCACGAGAAAAATATTACAACTGTTGGAAATCTGCAGGTTTCACTGTGTAGTTTATCGAAATTCAATTTGCTCAGAAAGTCGTAAAATCTAGTTTAAACATTTAATGCAAATAAATCCAGAATTTATTGTGCACTGATTTAAAAGTGCAATTATTATTTAACATTAACCATAGTAACCATACAATTATTTTTAATATTTCTAGATAAAGTTTTTTCCTAAGATAGTCATTTATGATTTTATTATTTTAATAATCAGTTCAAAGAACGAGAAATCGTATTATCCATCATTATAAAAAATTTACAGTTGTAACAGAAAATATCCCTCGAACTTATTACTGAAATAATGAATCCAATGCTAAAAACTAATGAAGTGTATAATCGACTCGTTCAGATTACTGGATTAATTTTAGTATAGATTACGACGTTTCGAAATTACTTTGATTTCTTCATCGGGAACTGCAATTTGTAGAGAAACTTAAAAAATAATTACAATGTTCAATAATCGTTCATAAGGTAAAAATTTTTTAAATATTCTATCAAAAACCTAATGCTACGCAAAAACTTAATTTATACGCAATTCAGGAATTAAGGCATGAAAAACGATCGATTTCATACTGGTTGTAAAAGAAATATAAAAATTGTTCTTAATGTGCAGATAATAGATTCAATTCAGTTGTATTCTAGAATTAGCAGTGGCGTAGCAACCGGGGGGGCAGGAGGGGCAGCTGCCCCCCCGTAAATTGGGACGGGGGGGGCAATATAGTCATTTTGCCCCCCCAATCAAAAACAAGTGATAGCTGTTAAAATAACAAAGATGTTTGTGATACTTAAATAAAAATGCATTTTTATATATATATATGTATATGATGACTTTTGTCATTCAAGTTTGCCCCCCACAAAAAATTCCATTGCTACGCCCCTGAGAATTAGTAACGATTTTGAGTTACGAAATCATTCCTGTCATTATAAATAACTTATCGATACAAGTGACAGGGGAGCTATGAAATGAACTTGTACTTCGAGTCCAATAAAACTTGTATATCCACAAATATATATATATACATTACAGGTACTTTGCTAACCTAGATAAGAAATATTGGTCAAGTCCTCAGTGACTCAAAAGTCACTTGTATATATAGTCACATTCCGGTTTACATTTTTCACATTTACCTTAATCAGACAAAAAATTCAAGTTACAAAATATATTTAGATAAAAAGTTCCGGCGAATTACACTTCTTCAAGGCATGAAGTTTTCGGACATTTTTTAAGAAGAATATATCAATATAATTGAATAATAAAATTCATTAAACTCTGGAAATGATATTACCCATTAATGAATGAAATATCATCAGTTAAATTACTTTATTATATTCTATCCTCGCAGTTTACTTACACCAAAATAACTGGTATAATTTCAAACTTGCCGACGGATTTAGTTTGCGTGCATCACTGCACCTCGGGGACAGATAAAAATTGTGCTGTGTCGCCATGAAAACGTATTTTTTACATCGTAAAATGTTGATCGCAATAGGAATATTTTATTAAAGATGATAATTATACTAAACTCGGTCCATTTATAATGGATTGGAGTAATAAAGTTCAAATTGTTCAAAAATCTAATAAAGATTACAAATCACGTGAAATTTTCTCCCACGTTATTGCAGCAGAAAATTTACCCTTGGTAATTCATCACGCTTTTCCTAGATAGGCCAACGTGATGAATCATGACAAACCAACACTATTTGGCAATCTAAGATGAAAAGCAGGTGATAGGCGTAAAATTTTTGGAATACATGTGAAGATATAATAAATTATTACTTGTAATATGAATATTAAAGATTTTTTGCTGACGATCTATATAACTTTCCATTGTAAAAACTTAATTAAAACTAAATTCACGGAAAAAAGAAAATGGCTGAATTTACCATTTAAAATAGTTAACATATGCGCTCTGAACGCAATTTTTCTGGAATTTAGTAACTTTTACTATTTCAAATTGTCTTTTGCAATGAAAAAACAGGATTTGCCATTTTCTTAGCAAAAATTACAATTTTAAATAGTAAAACTTACTAAATTCTTGGAAAAATGTGTTCAGAGCGCATGTTGACTATTTTAAATGGTAAATTCAGCCATTTTATTTTTTCCGTGTTTGCACAGTTCTGTGTTTATAATTGGTTTATTGAGTCCGGACCAGAGGTTTGATTCTCACATCGATTCTATCCCATGTAGAAATGGCCCCATTTGTCCCTATGTTCATTAGGGCGGTAGTCAGGTCCTTGCTAGAACAACTATAATAGTAAATTCTAGTCAGGACCCCTTAAGGCACTGTTAGGATTTTTCATTCTTTGTGAGTAGAAAATCTATGCACGTCTAGTTAGGCCCCAATCTTATATTTTAACCAGGTTTTAGTTGGGCCCTGATTCGAATAAAAGAACAAAGAAGTTCTAGTCAGGAACTGTTCGGGTTTTAGTCAATATGGCCCATTTTACTGAAATATTTCCAATTCTCACAAAAAAAAATCATAATATTTATGATATAGATATTGAAAAACACAGTTAAAAATAAAATTGTAAAAGTGAAAAAAAAACTATGCTATTGCTATGTTTATAATAGTTTTATAATGTATAAAATACACCAACTTTACTTTTGACATTTCAAAATTTTTTATTCTTTATTAATTTGAATTTGGTACTTTACAGATGGTAAATAACCAAAATATTATAATAGAAAGGGTCTAGACGGGGCCCTACCTAACTCTCGTTAGGGCCTGCTCAGAAGTTCTAGCTAGAACCTGGCTAAAACAGCGTTACAGAACTAGTCCGGCCCTCTCCATCTTTCCTGACCAGCGCCCTACTAGAAATAGGGAAAACTAGCCAGGGCCCTACTAAACTCCGATCGGAATTTATACATGGGTATGTTGCAATCCCAAAAAGTGTTACCAAAATATCATCATTTTGTTTGGCGTGTACTTTTAACACCGAAAACAATCCTGAAACGAAGCTTTTTTTACAGTGACAGCTGTCTCCATGTAATCAAAACGTTTTGTTTATTTTTTTTTTCCAACCATAGGGTCAACAGTTGTAAAAATTTTTACCGTTTCATTTTCAATTTATGACTTTTATTGTTCATCCTGTGCCGTGCAATGAAGTCAGAGCATCCAACTAGCAAATTACCCTTGACTGGATTCAATATTTTACTATCAGTACACTCATACTCTCATATTCTCATATTATTTGCGGAAATTTGACGTCGCACAAAGTAATGCTACCATCAAACGGTGCTTTATCTTGCCATCTTTACAGCTTGTGTTAAAAGTGAATGTTCTGTAGCGCGGATCGTTAACCGCTCTGTCCCACACTCAGAATTCACTCGATTGGCACGTAAAATGTTAAGCAGTGAGCAATAAGCAGTTGAGCAGTTACTCGCTCAATGGCAGTGACTGTCTCTCTTAAACGCCTTGTTTACCCTAAGGATTTCCTCAAGCTTCTAGGTTGCTTCACAAATGCAGATCATGCTTCGCACGTACATTGATCATTGTTCTGCGTGTGCATGATTATAGTTTCTTTAGAAGGTAATTATTCTAGATGAATAGGTTTCAAAGCGTTGAAAGGGGAATTCTTTTACTTTCAGTGACCCTCGATATTCTCAAGGATACATTTCGAATTATGTGTAGCATGCCTCCATCGTTTACTTTGAAACAACTTAATGATATTGTAACTTGGAGTAGTTGTGCACTAATGAATTGTTTATGCAATACTTATGCATTGCTCCTTAATTACAATATAACTCTACTGAATTAATTAATTACAATATTATACTCTACGGAAGTTTGAATCTTATGTTTGCTGTTTCAGTCTTGCTCACATAAATGACTTAAGTATTAGTTTACGTATTATATTTTACGTATTTATAATACGTAGAAACATGTGAATTTAGTTTTAATTTTTAGTAGTAGTTAATTACCTTTCAATTTTTTTTTTCATTCTGCATTGTGCAATGCTTTGTGCAATATCGTATCATCATCAGTCATATTTACTCTGATGGGAAAAATATTTTAAGGAGAAATTGCAGCATTTCAACAAAACGGTGCACAGTGGGAAAAAAAGCACTTTTTTGGGACAAAACTCTGCCTACACCTCAAATCGCAACGGATTAAAACGTTTTTTTTTTTAAATACTCACGATCATACTTTAGCGTGTGAGTGCAGATTTTTTGAATTTTTTATTTAGTAATTTGTTATTTAACTTACAAATTGCAATTGGTTATACTTGCGACATTTATTTAGCCCCATTCATTGATATTTCTGTAAAACAATATAGAATTATCAAATTTCCTTTTTTTAAATAAAAATGTAACTTGTAGTTATCAAAAGATGCGAAAAATCTGCTTGAGAAATACTAAGTTAATTTTTTTGTAAATATTGTAATTGTTGTAATAATAATAATAATAATATTAATAATGTAACAATTGTTTGCACAAATTTTAATGTGTACCATTCTTGTTCTTCTCATGAAAATAAATGATTCTACAGACAAGAAGAATCTTCGATGCATAGATATGCGAAATAAGTGAATTTCTTTATAAAAATTGTTTAAATTATTAACTATTATTGTTGTTTGGTACTTATTCGCAAATAAAAATTGATGTTTTACAATTTTGTGACAAAATATATGTAAATAGTACATTTAAATTGCGAAAATGCAACAGTTAACAGTTATATGCATTTATTTGTTTATAACAATTAAAAAAATGTAGGATATTTATCTACAAGTTACATTTTTATTTAAAAAAAGGAAATTTGCTAATTCTATATCGTTTTACAGAAATATCAATGAATGGGACTAAATAAATGTCGCAAATATAATTTGTAAGTTAAATAATAAATTACTAAATAAAAAATTCAAAATATCTGCACTCACACGTTAAAGTATGATCCTTTGTGAGTATTTAAAAAAAAAACTTTCTAATCCGTTGCGATTTGAGGTGTAGGCAGATTTTTGTCCCAAAAAAATGCTTTTTTTCCCACTGTGCGGTGAAAGAAAGTTGGAAAAGCGAATTGGGACTTTTTTGGTACGTTAGTTCTATTTCATTAGAACTTTTTTTGAACATAATTGTAAGATCAAACGAACTTACCTGAAGTGAAGTTCGATCTAAATTATATAAGTCTCGTTCGAGATGATTACGTATGTAGTACTACTTCTAGTCCGTTAGGCGTCACCACAGCATTCAACTCAAAAAACACATCCTGTGTTTCCTCTACATGCTCTCCAACTCATAATTTTAAAGCTAAAGGTAGAAAAAATTTCATTTTTAGGGTATTAGGGTATAAAAGAAGGGTGGGAACGTAATCATCTCGAACGAGACTTATATAATTTAGATCGAACTTCACTTCAGGTAAGTTCGTTTGATCTTACAATTATATTTCGTCTCGTTCTCGAGATTACGTATGTAGATGTTTAAAGCTTATGAAATTTTTATTTTTATTCCTTTGTTTTTGTTGAACAACTCATTTACGAAGGAATTTCGAACATATATGTATATTAAGCGCTTTACGCTGTTGAAAAAACAATTGAACCAAAAGTGTCGTTTTTATCTAAAACTCTACGATTATATACTTGATTGAACATCTTTGATGTTTCTGACCAACCAGCTGCGTTTTTAATTAAGCTTATACTAGCGCCCTTCCTGGCTGCTGCCGATGTCGACGCATGTCGCGTACTGTGCGCTGAGAAATTTTTATCTACACCACATTCGAGTAGTAGATTTTTAATCCATCTGCTGATTGATTGTGTCGAGACGGCATCAAAAGGTTTCTTCGTAGATATGAACAGCTGTTGAGTAGACCCTCTCAATTCTTTTGATACATCTATGTATCTTCTTAAGGCTCGTGCTGCACAACATCGAGGTTCACTATCGAATTTTGGAATAGAAAGAAGTGGTTGTACCGCTCCTGGTCTAGATGTCTTTACTAAATCTGGAATTTCTATTTCAAATCCTGAATTATTTTCCTTAATATTCTCTAATTTGATTAAGGAAATAGTTTGTGCCCGTTGAGCCGTTGCTAAAGCAATTAAAATCACTGTCTTCTGAGTTAGCCGATTGAAGGTCAGGCTTTCCAAAGGATGCATTTTTATTATTTCATCTAAAACAATTTGAACGTCCCAGATTTTATTGTACTTGGGCTTGGAAGGTCTTTGTCTATAAGCCCCCTTAAAAAATCTGGATATGTTCGTATCGGAAGAAATTTTGTTCCCAACAACCAACGCTATAGCCGATCTTGCAGAGTTAAGTGTGCCATATGATGCTCCTGAGTCAAACAACTGCATTAAAAATTCAAGCACGGTTCCTGCTTCAGCTTGAAAAGGACTTTTTGCTTGTTCTTTGCAATACTGCCACTACTTTTTGATTGCTGAATCATATTGCTTTAGTGTTGAGGAGGATAAGGATCCTAGTAGCACATCTAAGGTGGAATCTGGTGCTCCCCTTAGACGAAAAGCTTCCCTGAGAGTTTGCCTGCAACCAGAATAAGCTTCTCTGCCAACGGCTGTTGTTGCAATCTAAAAGGAGATGTTAAAAGATTAGGCGTCGAATGAAAAGTTACAGGTTCCTCTATTAAAAGACTGGTGAATAGAGGATACCATGGTTGGGCTGTCCATTTTGGAACAACCATTATTCCAGTAGCTTTATCATGGATGATTTTCTTTAAACTTCTCAGAATGAGCGAAAAAGGCGGGAAAGCATAAAACAACCAAGGAGCCCAAGAAAAAGTGAATGCATCAATAAAGGATGCTTCTGGATCTCGATGCCAAGAACAGAAAATTTCGCATTTTGTGTTAATTCTTGAAGCGAATAGATCTATTTCGGGTTTTCCGAAGTTTCGTACGATAATTTCAAAAGCCGAATTGGCTAACTGCCACTCCGTCGTATCATTCTGTACTCGGGATTCTCTATCCGCTTCGGTATTTTCTCTTGATGGGATGTAAGATGCGTAGAGCCACAATTTTTGATTTTCACACCATTCCCATATGTTTTGCGCAACTTCATTTAAGCTGGATACATGAGTTCCGCCCATTTTGTTAATGTAAGATAACGCTGCAGTGTTATCAATTCTGATCAAGATTTCCTTATCTTTTAGATCCCTTGCAAAACATTTTAAAGCGTTAAAAGCGGCCAATAATTCTAAATGATTAATGTGTAACATTTTTTCTGTCTCGCTCCAAAAACCATGCGTAGACTCGTTTTTACAAAAAGCTCCCCACCCCGACAATGATGCATCGGAAAAAATTTCTATATGAAAGGATAAGTCTCGTATTTTCCTAACAGCATAAGGTAATTTATCTTTCCACCAATTGAAAACTGACTTTAATTCTATTGGAATTGTCATTTTTCTATCAAAATTCCCGTTAGCCTGAATCAGTGCCTGATTTTTTGTAATTTCTAACAGTTTGATGTGTCCCTTTGCATATTCAAGTCCTGGGCAACATGCTACCAGTGATCCTATTAGTTTAGCGAAATCTCTTATCAGACATTCTTTTTTATTAAAAAAAGTGTTTACTAAATTTATCATGTTTTGCCTTTTTTCTGAAGTAAGCTCTACTGTCATTTCGATAGAATCAATTATAAAGCCTAGATACTTTCGTCGAGTACTAGGAATTAAACTGCACTTCTTTTCATTAATTATGAAACCGAGTTTTTCCAATAGTTGGACCGTTTTCCTTGTATTAATTGAACAACTATATTCATCCTTCCCAAGACATAAAAAATCATCTAGGTAAACACATGATAATAGCCCCTCTGCTCTTAATTTACCTATAACCGGTTTCATGACTTTCGTGAAAATATAAGGACAGGTACAAAGGCCAAAAGGCAAACATGTAAATTCGAAAGTTTTGTCATCAAAAATGAATCTTAGAAACTTTCTACTTTCTTGATCGACCGGTACCAACAAGTAAGCATCTTGTAAATCAATGCTTGTCATGTAGTAACCCTTAGAAACTATTTTTATGGCTGTTCTTAAGTCTTCTAACTTAAAGTGGTCGGTTTTTATAAAATCATTTAACTTTTTTAAATTTAAAATAAAACGATCGGAGCCATCCGATTTTTTGGCTAAGAAATATGTGGAGATGAATTGATTTTTGGTTGGTATACATTTCACAACCGCTCCCTTTGCTATCAATTTTTCAATAGCTTTTTTAGTATTTAAAAACTCTTCTTCTTGAAATTTTGGAACTGGCAGATTTGTTTGATAAGGTGTTTTTTCAAAAACAATTTTGTACCCCTTTATACAATTGAGAACAAATGGGTCCTTGGTTAGTCTTTGCCATTCCCGCTCAAACCCAGCAAGTCTACCACCGACATGACCTACCACTATTTCTTGTGCGTCTGCTGGCGAGCACGATATCCTTGAGTCCGAGTTTGGGGAGGATTCTTCCAAGACTCCTGATTCTGTTTGCCCTTCGGAGTGTTGGACTTGGCAACATTCTTGAATTTGGGGGCTCTCTGATACCCTGTCGCCTGACGAGTAACAGGCCCCTTCCAGTTTAAATGAGTCGAGGTGTTTTTCGTATTTTTCTTAACAGTTGGTTGAGATTTTAATTCCAAGCTGGTCTTATGTATCAGTTTTGCCACCTTGACCGTCTCACTTAAGTTTTCTCCGTAAAGAAAACTTTCCGAATTGGTCTTATCGAGGAGAGCTCTGAGTTCTTTGCTTAAGCCTGGTGAGATAAAGGCTTTTCTAGAACTGGACTCGGCATGATGTTGATGGGCAAGTAGCTTGCCGATATCACTCAACACTGTTAATAGTGCTTGAATCTTTTCTGGATTCTCTACTGGATCATATAGCATACTAGACATCTGTACTCCTAATGCCGACAGAGCTGATCCAATTATATTCTGGGATTCAATGAAGAATTTATCTCTTTTTGCTGCTGACTCAGTCAACCCTTCTTGCACCTCAGCATTCAATTTTGGTGCTTCCAAAAAACAATCTCCAGTCCTTGGATATTTTAAAAGTAACTCGTCGATTTCTTCCTTTTTTATCCCAGTCTTTAGGAAATTCTTCCATCTAACTTGTAGAAGCGGATGAAGTTTTAATTCCTTCTTCGTCTCTGCTCCAGGATCTTGTCCAAGAGCTTTGACGACTGCTTCACACACCGGATTTTCATTTGATTTTTCCGAATTGTCAGCTTTGGATTGCCCTGCATCGCCTGGCGCCACGTTGGTACCCTTGTTGCCATCTGGTGGAACTTTGGGTAGGCTCTGGTCGCCATTTTGGTTTAGCAATGGCGTTTCTGAAAAAGGTTAGGTTCTTTTCAGACGTAGGTCAGATTTGTCAGTACCTTACAATGCATGCTCTCTCTGCCTAAATAATCGATCTTGTCCTACCTCTCGTGTAGGCTCAATCGTTGTTTTTTTTTTTTTTTTTTTTTTTATAAACCGCCCATGCCCTGTCTCTCGTACAGGTTCTTTAAGCATTTTTTATTTTTATCAATTATGTCCTACCTCTCGTGTAGGCTCAATTGAAATGATTTTATGATAACCTATGCCCTGTCTCCCGTACAGATTCTTTTAGGTTCAATTATAATAAGAGAGGGAAAATAATTTACCTTCAACGGATGTCGTTCTGTTTCTGTGGTTCGACATTTCGTTTTCTGACGTGGATTCTCGTCTAGAATTTCTCCGTGGAGTTTGCAAGCGACTCCGCGAGTGTTCTCTAGACCTCGAATCCCGAGTGGTTCCGGAGGAACTCGAACGGCTTCGAAGTGTTCTGGATCGTTTGCTAGATCTTGAACGTCTGCGAGAGGACATCGATCGTCTTCGCCTCGATCTCGAACGTCTTCGCGATGATCTGGGACGCCTTCGCGATGATCTAGATCGTCTACGAGGTGTCCTTGATCGTTTCCTTGAAAAACCTCGATGTCTATCGCCATCTTGCCTCGAGTGTCGACCGTGCTCGTTAGCGAGAAAAACTTCTACCTCACGGAGCCTCTCCTGCAGGTTCCTGACGTACATCGAAACATCCCTCGTTTCGTCCATGGTTCAATATCAAATTATATGCACGTTTTTATTACTATACACTTTATTTTCGAAAATTAAAACAATAGTTCGCGAACGCTGATGTAACACCTTTCGCACCACGAAATATTATGAGTTGGAGAGCATGTAGAGGAAACACAGGATGTGTTTTTTGAGTTGAATGCTGTGGTGACGCCTAACGGACTAGAAGTAGTACTACATACGTAATCTCGAGAACGAGACGAAATATAATTTGTAGGATCGCTTGTAAAGATTTAGCAGAAAATAAAGTGGAAATTTTTCCACTGTATTGATTTTTGTCTCGTGGTTGTCAAGAGATACTCAATCACGTTCCAGAAAAATTTTTCTAATTAATCTCGCCACCTGAGACGGAATTCTCTTTTATAGAAGTTGTCACTGTAACTAGTGTTACTTTAATAATGTATACTATTATTGTTTATAGCCGTTGCAAATATTTATTCCCATCATTTATAATCTGTGGCTTTCTTCTTGGGATATGAATTAAATATAAATCCGGGAAATTTCATTATAAACACCCATATTGAGTTTTATCTTTTCCAAAAACAAGCTGCTGCCTATGTGCAGGTAATAGGACTTACAAATCAAAATCGATTCGCATGATTGGTTAAACCGCACTGTCCCACAAAACTGTCCCGGTCTATAATCAGTGGCGGATTAGCCACGTAGCAAGAGTAGCAAATGCTACGGGCCCCGCGCATAAGAGGGCCCCGCGCACCCATCACATTAAAGCGTGTTAAAAATGAGTTAAGGAATACGATGGGTCAAGAACGTCTAAATCATCTCATCTTGATGAATATAGAATATGATTTGCTTAGAGAAATCGATAGGGATGGTATTATCTCTAAATTTGCTCATATTAAATCCAGAAAAGTTTATTTGTAACATTTGTGTTTTATTTAACACCCTAAACTTAAGAACCTAAAGCAAACCAAGGGCCTCTTGATATAATTTGCTACGGGCCCCGCGCTGGCTTAATCCGGCACTGTCTATAATTACGTTCTACAGTCGTGCTTCATTCGTCCAGAAATCAGAGGCACGTTCATTATTGGCTTTTATTCTAAATTAAAAAATGAACTCTGTAATCCAAATAAATACAAAGTTGAAAAAGAGTCTCCTTTTTCCAAAGCTTCTATAGAATATGTGATCTATTCACAAGTTATCAAATACACACGAATTAAAGCTTACAAATATAGACTTCAATTAAAAAGCAAAAGTTTTAAAATATTTTTACATTTCCGTGTTCATCTTTCTTTGCATCAAAAATTTTTTCCAAATTACTTTTAATTGTAAAAAATGTAATAAAAAATGCTGAAAGGATTTAATGGAAACTGTTATATTAATGTGCAAATCACTCATGTGTATATTGAATCTACAAATCATGAAAAAAAAATTGAAACAAAGTAACTCCGGAATCGATATTTTCTCTGTCAATGCTACAAGCTCAATATAAAAATGTTAAAAAGTTTTCTGTTTTATTTTTGTGCGAGACTAACAATTGGGTTTTGCATAACTTTTTACGTATTCACTAAGGATTAGTGAACAACTCATAAATTTTCAATTTCCACTAACGACAGGTTTTTTAAAACTCGGTGGAAATTATGTACTTTTTATTTTTTTTTCATAATCAATTATGAAAAAAATCGACGACACTAAACATTATGACCAATACAAACGAAGAATATGAATATAAATAGAGTATTTTCAGAGAGAATTTTTATATGTATAGATGAAATCTTTATTGGACTGGTTGACGTCATAAATGCTGATTGCACTATTCTTATTTTTCCCGTATACCGTAAAAGTTTTCCTCTCTTATATTTATTTATGAAAAATGGAGTTCAAAGGAAGTAAACTTGTACAATTTATGGAAATAAGATGAAATTATAATGTTGTTATTTTTAATTGACATCATTCAGGTAATGTTTAAAGACGAAGAGATCTTCCTCAAGGAAAAGAGAGTATATAATAGTTATAAAAACCTATCATCAGTTTTATTCATAATAAGATAATTTATGTACATTTCCTGAATCCATAGCACATCTAATGAGAACTTTCACCATTTTCTTTTTAATTTAGGAGGATCAGCAGGTTCCGTGGTGGCTTCGAGATTAAGTGAGATTCCGGAGTGGAAAGTTTTACTTCTCGAAGCTGGTCCAGATGAACCACCTGGCACGAGCATACCGAGTATGGTGGGAATGTTTCTAGGTGAGTTTTTAATTATCTTGGCAGCCCATTCGGAAACAATTCCTGTCTCATCTTTTTCAATTTGAATAGGAAGTGATATCGACTGGCAATACAATACGACCAACGAAAATTTTGCCTGCTTATCTACTGGTGGGTCATGCAGTTGGCCCAGAGGTAAAAACCTCGGCGGAACTTCCTCTCATAACGGAATGATGTACATTCGAGGGCATCCGAAAGACTTTGACAACTGGGAGGCTCTTGGAAACATAGGATGGTCATGGAATGAGGTACCTTTCACTGTTAAAAATGTTTGCAAAATTAATATACTTTTAATATACATTTTGTAAAGTCATTTGCATATACCGTAAATTAAATTTAATATACTACCATATGTTTTAGAATTAATATAAAACCATATTAAAATTAATATAGGGTATATTAATATTAATATAAGATATATTAATATTAATTAGTATATATATTATTAGTATATATATTATTAATAAAGTATAGTAATTTTAATATGGTTGTATATTAATTCTAGAACATAATGGTATATTAAATTTAATTGAAGGTATATGCAAATGACTTTACTCACAGTATATTAAATTTTGATCAGTTTTTGCTTCCTCATAGAGGAAGCTTTGTAATCGTTACATTTTCCAATATTTTTAAAATGGTTTAATTAAACTTTCCTCACGTGATAAATGTCTAATACAACATTCTAATCAATTGTCCGGATGTATGTATGTATGTATTAGGGCGTTTCAAAAAAAAAAAAAAAATTTTTTTTTTCTCGGAACCAAGCTCAAAATTTTTGTTTAGATGCCAAAATAGGCCCCTGAAAATATGAGCTCTTAATATTAATATTAAGGTTGCCCGCATCGCACTTGTCGATTTCCCATAAGAATAACACAGGATAAAAATTTTTTTTACTTCTGATTTTTATAACTAATGAATGATGAATTGCAATGCCATGCCGATTGAACATTCTTGTAGAGAATTGAACGCTCTACAAAAATGGTCTGAAGTCATTTTTTGATAAATCAACTCAGTCAGAAGTTATTCGAGGTCAAAGTTGAATTCATTCTTAATTTAACCGTTTTTTGAACGATTTGACATAAATATTATGTTTTTAGAAAAAATGTGGTCAAAATATCTTACAAATCACAAATTTTAAGACTGTTATTCAATTGAAAATCAGTTAAAAAACATTGATTCTAATGGAACGATTGATGCAAATTGTCAAAAATGAGAAATCTCAAATTTAGAATTAACTGTCATTGTAGTACTGTCTCAGTACTACATCTAACTTTAATATATAGCAAAAAATATTGTTTAACAATCCTCAAATAGTAAATTTGTGATTTGTAAGATATTTTGACCACATTTTTTCTAAAAACATAATATTTATGTCAAATCGTTCAAAAAACGGTTAAATTAAGAATGAATTCAACTTTGACCTCGAATAACTTCTGACTGAGTTGATTTATCAAAAAATGACTTCAGACCATTTTTGTAGAGCGTTCAATTCTCTACAAGAATATTCAATCGGCATGGCATTGCAATTCATCATTCATTAGTTATAAAAATCAGAAGTAAAAAAAATTTTTATCCTGTGTTATTCTTATGGGAAATCGACAAGTGCGATGCGGGCAACCTTAATATTAATATTAAGAGCTCATATTTTCAGGGGCCTATTTTGGCATCTAAACAAAACTTTTGAGCTTGGTTCCGAGAAAAAAAAAAATTTTTTTTTTTTTTGAAACGCCCTAGTATGTATGTGTGTGTATGTGTGTGTGTATGGATGTCGCCATTTTTTGTCGCCCTCTTAACTTAAAGGCAGTTGTAGATAAATTGATGAAATTTGCAGGATATATTGGCTCCACCTATATCTCAAAACGTACCAAAGGATTTTTCAAAATATTGAATTTTAAAATTTTTATGTAGATTTTGAATTTTTGTAAAATTGATTTTTCGACTATAACTTCTCAAATAATGAAAATTCAAAGCTTATGTAAAGAAAAGAAAGATTCCTTTCGTCGAGATGAATCGATTGACCTGTGTGATTAATGGATTTAATTAAATTTAAAGAAAATTATGATTTTTTTTAATTTTGAAAATTTTTAATTTTTCATATATTAGTTCAAATAAAAACACTAATCCTACAGGTCAATCGATTCGTCTCGACGCAAGGAATCTATGAATGATAAGGTCGAAAGATTCTTTCTTTCGAGAAAAAAGAATTATATATATTTTTAAATATTTAAGAAAATCGTTAATGCTTCCTCTATGAGGAAGCAAATTCATTTGCAACTTCATCTTAATGAAGAAGCAAAGTGCTCAAAAAATGAGCACAAAAAATTTAAATATATAGTTAAATGGAACACCCGAGATCGGATTCACAGCTAGTTTTTAACAGTGTTTCGTTTAGAAAATATTATACATATTATGAACATTATAGTACAATAGCCTTATCTTGTTTATAGTCACCACAGTTGTCAGTCATCATAGTACGTATTGTCATAAACAAATTTGATCTATTTATAAAAATAGGTGAGAAATAAGTGACAAAGAATTGAAACAAACTTAAACCCACAGAACAAAAAAACGAAAGAATTATCAATTGGAAAAAGGTGACAAATTCCCAGAATAGGTGAAATAGGTGAACAAATTTAAATATTTAAAATGAGTGAAAAACGATGAATAGATGACGACCTGTAATCATCTATAATAATAATCTTCGTATTCATTCACTTTGTCAGCACATTGAAGTTAGCTCCTATGTTTCCGCTCGCTTTTTCGTATTTCTTTGTTTTGAAATTTCTGTTTTCCGAATTTGAAGGTATTTTCATATTTCTATTATTAATTATAATAACATATTTTGTGTACGTATTTTTAGACACAAATTTATTTAAAAATTAATCTTCTCTTTTAAATTTTGTCGGAAAATAAAAAATACTTTAGAAATATTAAAAGGTGCACGTATTTCTGGATAAAAATTGATTCGAAAATTTAATATAATACGAATATATAATAATAATTAATATAATTTAATTTAATATAATTTAATTTAATACGAAGATTATTATTATAGATATCGGAAAAGTAAAAATATTTTAAACTCATTCGTAAAACTTACTCAATGAATCCGAATATTCAAATGGAACGAATTTGAGGCTCATCTGAATGGAGTTTTTAACCGATTGAATCTGAGGTTTCAATCCGAATGAATCCGAGGGTGATCCTAAGAAAGTTTTTAAACCGAATGAATCCGAAATTTCAATCAAAATAAATCTGAGACTCATCTGAAGAAACTTTTTAAACCAAATTAATCCGAATTTTTAATGCAAATGAATTCGAGGCTTCTCCGAAGAGTTTCATATACCGAATGGATCCGAGACTTCAATTCGAATCAATTTGGTGCCAATAATAATCTAAATTTGCCTGAGAGGCCTATTCGAATAAACTTATCTGTTTATTTAAATCGACATTTCTACCACTGATTAATAAAATCATCAATTTTAACATACAATCATAAGTGTAAAATTTTACAAGAATTTTTTATTTCTTTTGATCAGTTTTTTGTGGTGTTACTGATAGCTAATACGGATTAGCTCGGATTCATGCGAATCGGAATTTTTAGGTTGATATTGGATTGCCTCGGATTGATTCTAGAGGAATTTATAGGCTGATTTCGGATTCATTCGGATAGCCATCTTTAAACATACTTCGGATTGGCTCGGATTTATTCGAATAGGAATCCTTATTCAGAGTTCGCATTTGCACGGATTCATTTGGATAAAAATCTTTATACAGACTTCGGATTGGCTCGAATTCATTCTGACAGGAATCTTTTTACAAACTTCGGATTGACTCGGATTCATTAGGATATGATTTATCTTTTTACCACGGATACTCTCGGAATGAAACTGATTCGCTCTAATACATTTTCGTTTTTCGAGAAGTGGGTGTGTTTATCTTTAAAAATAAATTATTTGTTTAATTTTTTTGCATTCTTTATGATATATGATATAATGTATGTAATAAAACTGATTTTTTTTTAAATAAATAATGTTTGCTTTATTTAATTAAAAGTGTTGATTGATTAATAAACTAATCGCGCGCGTGTTATTTTTGCTAGTGACTGTATAATTAATTAGTTTAGGAATTTGTAATTTTTCCGCTGCAGCGCAAGTATTACGATACTGATCAAACAAATACTTAAAAATATTAATTCTGATATATTTTTTTCAGGTTTTGCCATACTTTATGTGCATGGAGAACAATACGGAGCTTCCCAGAGTTGGAAAAAAGTATCATTCCGCAGGTGGGCCACTAAATGTCGAGAGATTTCCTTGGCAGCCTCCAATAACAAATGATATTCTTCAAGCTACTGTAGAAAGAGGATACAAGCTAACAGAGGATTTGAATGGCGACCAGTTTACCGGATTTACTGTAGCACAAACAAACAGTCGTAATGGTGTGAGAATCAGCAGCTCCACGGCTTTCCTTAGACCAGTAAGAGATCGTCGTAATCTTCATGTCATGCTGAATGCCACAGCGGCTAGACTTATCATAGAGAATAATAAAGCAGTGGGAATTCAATACTACAAGGTGAGAATTTCCAATACAGAATCCGGAATTCGAGTTTAAATTTGTCAAGACAAACTGATACTTTAGTGAGACTTTATTTGGGATTTTATAGAAATTTTCCATTGGGACTTTTTGTACTCAGTTTTTCCTTTAAGGGATAACACCTATGTAGAAATTTCAAAAAATCAATTTTTTTTTAGCTAAAATAGTAGATAATTATATTAAAAATGACCTCCTAAAGTAATTTTTCAAAAAACAAAATTTTTCTTTGAGTTATGAGCCCCAGACGCAAGGCATCTGGGGCATATATGCATGTTTTTTCCTCTTTCAAAACTTTAAACGCGTTTTTCTCAAAACTACATTTTTCGAAATGGCCAACACGTTTTTTTTTGCCAATTTTGATCCGATCGATTTGAAATTTTGGTACAAGCTGTAAAACATGATTTTCTAGGGAAGTACGTAGGATTTTTTTTTTAAATTGAAAACTTTTTTTTAGGACCGACTTTCCACGTTTTTTTTTTACAAAAACAAAAATTTTTTTTCAAACTTGCGCCAAATTTTTAAAATTTGATATTTTCAAAAACCCCTACGTACTTCTCTTCATTTTCTTTCCTAGGTTAAGGAAAAAAATCATTTTTGTGTTTCACATCATTAACGACGATAAAAAATTGTTGGCCATGGAGGCTTCTCTGAAAAATCCTCCTTACAGGCGCCATTTTGTTTCCAAATAGTTTATCAAAATTAATTTACATAAAGCCATCGAATTGGATTTAAAAAAAAAAAAAAACTTTTTTGAAAAATATTTCCAAAAATCACCTTGAAAAACAGTCCTCTACGTAGGTGTTACCCCTTAAGGAAATTATTCTCATGCAATTCTCTTAGAAAATGCACCCGGTTCTTTCCGGAATTTCTTCTTGACTAGAAAATACCCGAGTCCTTACATTTATTGTTCCAGGACGGAGAGTACAGAGCAGCTCGGGCAACAAAAGAAATCATCGTTAGTGGCGGGGCTGTGAACTCGCCGCAACTTTTACTACTTTCTGGTATAGGACCTGCGGCGCATCTAAAATCAGTCAACGTCCAAGTCGTGAAAGATCTCCCTGGCGTCGGTGAGAATCTCCATAACCACGTATCTTACACGATATCGTGGGATATTAATCAACGCGACGAGTACTATCTGAACTGGGCTGCTGTCACTGAGTATGTGACAAATCAGAGAGGGATTATGGCATCAACTGGGTTAGCACAGATTACGGGCATCATTCCCTCTAGATATACTACACCCGACCATCCAGATATTCAATTTTTCTTTGGAGGATATCAGGCTTCTTGTGCCACAACAGGAGAGGTTGGAGCACTTATGAGCAACGGACCGAGGAGAATTAGCGCCTCGCCAACTCATCTACAACCCCGAAGTAAAGGTAAACATCGCATAAAGAACTTTTCATGATACGTGTAACGAAACATCGATTTTCGGTGTCTGTTAAGCGTCTCGAAGGGAGCCAATTACAGTGCAGGAACGAAAGTACAGCAAAAGTAGTACAGAAAGTAAAGTAGTACAGAAAGTAAAATAGGACAGAAAGTAAAAATACCTAAATAAACCGGAAATAGTCTCTCTCTCTTATCCTATCGTATCCTATCATATCATATCCTACCCTATCCTATCGTATCCTATCCTACTGTATCCTATCCTATTGTATACTAACCTATTGTATCCTATCATATCCTATCCTATCGTATCCTATCGTATCATATCATATTGTATTATATTCTATTGTATCCTATCGTATACTACCCTATTGTATCCTATCATATCCTGCCGTATCCTATCATATCCTATTGTATCCTATTGTATCATAGCCTACCCTATCGTATCCTATCATATCGTATCCTATCCTATCGTATCCTACCCTATTGTATCCTATTCTATCGTATCTTATCCTATTGTATCCTGTCATATTGTATCCTATTCTATTGTATACGATTGTAAGTGGAGAATTTTTATTCCGCCGAAAACCGATTTTTAATGAAACTGAATTTTTCAACGTTTACGTCAACGAAAAGTTATTTTTGTTGTAAAAAGGGCGAGATCTAAAATCTGATTGCGCTAAATGGTTCCATTCGATGTCAAAAGACACACAAAATAGTTTCAACCCCCTGACGCACTAGGATCACCCCCAAATCATCTCCTAAGTTAAAAAAAAATCATAGAAATTTCCCTAACTTCGAGACCTAAAGTTTTGTTCTTTTAAATAGTTTCATTTAATGTCCAAAGAAGTTCAAAACAGTTTAATCCACCTAACTTCTTAAGTTCGCCCTCAAAATCAACTCCTAAGCACAAAAAAATAATAACTCCCCTAACTTTGAGACCTAAAATATGATTGCGCTCAATGGTTCCATTTAATGACCAAAGAAGCCTAAAGTAGTTTCATCCACTTAACCCCCTAGGATCACCCTCAAAATCAACCCCTAAGTAAACAAAAATCATTAAAAATCTCCAAACTTCGAGACCTAAAATTTTATCTTTCTAAACTTGTCCATTTAATGTCCAAAAACACCAAGAACAATTTCATCCACCTAACCCCCTAGGTTCACTTTCAAAATCAACCCCTAAGCACAAAAAAATCATTAAAAATCCCCAAACTTCCAGACCTAAAATTTTATCATTTCAAATGGTTTCATATAATGTTAAAAGGGGTCAAGAACAGATTCATGCACTTAACCCCCAAGGTTAACCCTCAAAATCAACCCCTAAGCACAAAAAAAATCATTAAAAATCTCCAAACTTCGAGACCTAAAATTTTATCATTCCAAATGGATTCATTTAATATCCAAATAGGTCAAAAACAGTTTAATCCACCTAACCTTCTAGGTTTACTCTCAAAATCAACCCCTAAGCACGAAAAAATAATAACTCCCCTTACTTCGAGACCTAAAATCTGATTACGCTAAATAGAAGCCCAAATCAGTTTCATCCACCTAACCTCCTAGGATCACCCTCAAAATCAACCCCTAAGTACATAGAAAATCATAGCAATTCCCCTAACTTCGAGACCTAAGATTTTATTTTTTTAAATAGTTCCATTTAATGCCCGAAGAAGCTCAAAATAGTTTCATGCATCTAAGCCCCTAGGTTCACCCTCAAAATCCACCCCTGAGGTAAGGGGTCGATTTTGAGGGTGAAAATACAGGGTTAAGTGGATGAAACTGTTTTTGGCCTCTATTAATTCTACATGAACCCATTTGAAATGATAAAATTTTAGGTCCGAAAGTTTGGGGATTTTTAATGATTTTTTTTGTGATTAGGGGTTGATTTTGAAAGTGAACCTAGGGGGTTAGGTGGATGAAATTGTTTTTGGCTTCTTTGGACATTAAATGTACAAATTCGGAACGATAAAATTTTAGGTCTCGAAGTTTAGATATTTTTATTGATTTTTTTTTACTTAGTGGTTGATTTCGAGGGTGAACCTAGGGGATTAGATGAGTGAAATTGTTTGGAGCTTCTTTGGACATTAAATAGACCTATTTGGAATGATAAAATTGTAGGTCTCGAAGTTGGGGGAATTGCAATGATTTTTTTTTGTACTTAGGGGTTGATTTTGAGGGTGAATCTAGGGAGTTACGTGGATAAAACTGTTTTGGGCTTTTTTGGACATTAAATGGACTAATTTGGAACGATAAAATTTTAGGTCTCGAAGTTAGAGAAATTTCTATGATTTTTTTTGTACTTAGGGGATGATTTGGGGGTGATTCTAGTATGGGAAGGAGTTGAAACTGTTCTGTGTGTCTATTGACATTGAATGAAACCATTTAGCGCAATCAGATTTTAGGTCTCGTCCTTTTTACCAAAAAGTAAATTTTCCTTGACGTGAACGTTGAAAACTTCAGTTTCATGATTTTTAGAACACCAATGACATTTCTGTTGTCAAAATACACTTTTCAGTTTTAATATCAAATTCCAAGAAAAGCTATGAAGATTATAAGTTTTATACTATAGAATCTTGTATTATTTTTAAAATACGTTTGTACGACAATGATGTGGAATGAAATTGCTCTAATTGCTCTATTTTGTTTCAGGAACCCTCAAATTAGCTAGCAATAATCCATTCATACGGCCTATTATCAATTGCAATTATCTGAATGACACTCAAGATCGTGCGATTCTAGTCGAAGGAATACAAGTGGCTTTAACATTCGCTCAAACCAACGCCCTGGCCAAATACAAGTTAACTTTGTCTAATCGTCCTCTTCCGGCATGTTCAATGTTTACGTTCCTCACTCCAGAATATTGGGATTGTGCTATTCGTCAAGACACTGGACCCGAAAATCATCCAGCTGGATCTTGCAAAATGGGGCCTGCTAGTGACCCCATGGCGGTTGTGGACCCTGAATTAAAGGTGTATGGCATACGAGGATTGCGCGTTGCTGATGCTTCCATCATGCCACAGGTAGGGAAGAGTCCCTCAAGGTGGACACCAATCTTTTAAACAATCGCGAGAATCCAAACAACATTACATATCTTGTACAATCCTACATTTCCTGAAACCTTAACTCATAAGCTGACTGTTCATGAAACACAATTTTGATATCATCAATATAACCAAAATTTTAATTGATTTTAAAAATAGTACGAAATTTCGACTTTGAAAAAAGGTCCCCCAAGGTGGACACCTTTGAGAAATCTACTTCAAAAGTTGGAAAAATAATCCCAAAAATCATGGTTTGATCATTTTATTCAATTTTTGATGTTTTTTGTTTGATCTATTTGTACCTATTGTTTTAAAACATATATTCCTGCATTTAGGAGGAAGTAGATAGATTTTTCACCCCGGGGTTCTCCTGACTGTCGCTACGGCACTACACTCACTGTGTGTGTGTGTGTGTGTATGACTGTGAACACTGTGTGTGAGTCACTCACCTGTGTCTGTATTTCTCTTTCAACATTCATAAATATAAATTAATATGGTTTGTGCACAAATTTTAATAAAAAAAGCAAGTGTTCACCTTAGGGTCAGAACGCAATTTCCTTGGCAAAAACGAAAAAAATTATTATCTACTCGCAATATCATGCAAATCTGTTTAGAATATGTTTGTTTGGTACGTAAGCAGAGTCAAAAGGGTATTTACCTTTTCGGAAACACTGTTTTCGATCATTTAATCCCAGTTATTCGAAGGGTCTTCAAAACTTTCGGAGTGACTTTCTCGTACTGTGTAGTGCAGCGGACAAACAGCTACGACTTGCCACTTCATGACATAACTAAAAACTGGGTACTCCCAAACTGTAATACCGACATGAAGCGCACAGTGCTACCACCTGATAAAAAAAAAATTTCCCAGGGTGTCCACCTTGGGGGGATGTCCGCCTTGGGGGACTCTCCCCTATAAAAAAATGTTTTTTAAAAAGAGGGTTTGAAAGAAGAGGTAGAGGAGTTTTTTTTTAGAGGTTTGGTACTCTTTTCTCCCGAGGGATTGAGACGTAGAACTTTAATCCCGTTTCATAGATATGAAAAACGGCTGAAATCACGAAACTCTTAATTTTAAGGTGACGTCTGGAAATACAGCAGCTCCATCGATGATGATTGGAGAAAGAGCCGCAGCTTTCATAAAAAAAGATTGGGGAGTTCCGGCAACATTCTGGTAAGAGAAATCTTGAGATTTTAATCGATTTTAGAAGTCTATCCCATAAAATGCAGTGGCTCGTTAAAATGTGCAGTGTAATTAATGAAATTAATGCATTTTAATTTTTCATTTTTCATTACAGCTCCTCGTCAGCAAAAGACAATTCTTTGGACCTACTCCTCTGGGGAATAAAGTATCTGGACATCAATCAAGGCATATGGCGTCGACGATGACACTCAAATTCTGTCCAAATAAAAAATGCAAGTATATGAAACTGTTCAGTCCAAGCTGATGAATCTTCAGGATATCTTAAGGACGACATGAACTTCCTAAGATTTTGTAAAAAGGATTTTAAAAATATCGTTAATCTGAGAAAATAGAAAGTAATATCCTTTATAAAAATAAAGCTGGCAAAACCTTTAAAATTGGTGAAAGATTTGTACAGAGCGAGATTTAGCCTTATATAGTATTGTAATTAGTACGAGTTATTAGCTGTGCCAAAGAGCATTAAAGTGTTGTATTTACTAGAAAAATGTATTTAACGTTACCAGTAAATTTAGGTTTTGCAGAAATGTTTTCTTCACATATAATAAGTTATTTTGTGTAGATAATGAACTGTAACATATCGATCAAATTTTTCAGGACAGTTTATTCTATTGTCTTATATGTGCCTATTTTGTTATGTTTTCTGCGAAAAAACCGCTCTTAAGTATTAAGCAGTTAACCAAAGAGATGATTCCATGATTTCAAGGGAATGTTGTCGGTTGTGACGATAAAATAATATATAATATAATGACAGAAAGTATGTTAGGGGATTTTTAAAATTTTAGGTATTTTTTAGTTTCTTTTTTAAAAAATTATTTTTATTATCATTCTTTTTTAATTAAAAAAAAATTTTTATATGAATTTTAACGCCTGACAGGCGTTCCTCATTATATATTCTCTTTTATTTCTCAAAATTTCATCACAATATTGTAGAATAATTATTATCCTGCACAAATAATTTTGGGGAATATAATTAATTAGCTGCTCGATCGGTAATTAGTGTCTACACAACCGACTACATGCCCTTAAGCATTAGTTACAAATCGAAAAAAGCTGTAACCTGATAATTTAGGTTACAAATTAAATCAAAATGTTGTAAATAAAGTAGTCGGAAACGTATAATTTCGTGTTTAGTATTTTGTGAGAAATGTTCACTAATGTAATGAATATTCAGAAAATGTAAGAATTAAAAGCGATGGAAATTAATATCTAAGTTCATGCAAGAGCTAGCGCTCATTAAAAAAATTATTATGAAAAATAAATTCAACTAATAAAAAAATTTAATGTACTTCTTATATTTAATTAAAAACCCTGATTTACAACTTGTTACGTACTTAACCAAGAGCGAATTTGCCTCTATTCCTTTCAAGTAAACTTTCAACTTTCAACAAGTATTCCTTTCAACTAAACTGTAGTTTTCAAAATTGACGATTCCATTCTCGTAAACGTTCTTGTAGCCAAATGGTTTTTTTTTTAATTAATTTTAATTGAAATTAGTTTATTACGATTTTATCGAGGGTTTGAATACTCGTGAAATCAAGAGTGCAATTTTACAAAATGCAAATTATCCCTACCCGGCCCAGATCGTATAAGCCCGATCTGGGCCAGAATGACAATCAGGAAAAAACATGATTTTCCAGAAAATTCAAATGAATTCACGTGACTTCAAGTGAATTCCCGTGACTTCAAGTGAATTTACGTGACTTCAGGTGACTTCACTGACTTCAGGAGATTTCAAGAAAATTCAAGTGAATTCACGTCACTTAAGGTGAATTCACGTGACTTCAGGTGACTGTAAGTGACATCAAGTGACTTGAGGTGACTTCACTGACTTCAGAAGATTACACTGACTTCAGGAGATTTAAAAAGATTCGAATGAATTCACTTGACTTCAATTGACTTCAGAATATTTCACTTCAGGAGATTTCAAGAAAATTAAAATGAATTCACGCGACTTTAAGTGAATTCACGTGACTTCAGGTGACTGTAAGTGACTTCAAGTGACTTGAGGTGACTTCACTGACTTCAGAAGATTTCACTGACTTCAGGAGATTTTAAAAGATCCGAAAGAATTCACTTGACTTCAAATGAATTCCCGTAACTTCAAGTGAATTTACGTGACTTCAAGTGAATTCACGTGACTTCAGGTGACTTTACTGACTTTAGAAGATTTCACTGACTTCGGGAGATTTCACTGACTTTAGGAGATTTCAAGAAAATTCAAGTGAATTCACGAAACTTCAATTGAATTCAATTGACTTCAGAAGATTTCACTTCAGGAGATTTCAAGAAAATTAAAATGAATTCACGCGACTTCAAGTGAATTCACGTGACTTCAGGTGACTGTAAGTGACTTCAAGTGACTTGAGGTAACTTCACTGACTTCAGAAGATATCATTGACTTCAGGAAATTTCAAAAGATTCGAAAGAATTCACTTGACTTCAAGTAAATTCACGTGACTTCAAGTGACTTCAAATGACTTCAGATATTTTAGGAGATTTCAGATATTTTAGGAGAATTCAGGAGATTTCAGTGCAAGTGTACACCTGACTTCACGAGTTGTCAATCCCTCGGAAAAAATATATCAATTTCCAGGACCGGGCTGCCCTTTTTTTCCATGTATGGATTTACGATATAACCCCCCCCCCCTCCGGGGGAGAGTAGACCGAAATTTTTTTCTTTGCTTATCTTTATTTGAAAAAAAAATGTTTTCCTTCGCACATCATTTCTAGATATAAATTCGTTTAACACTTTCAAACAAAAATCATTATCCTTCCAGACAGTTTTTCTTTTTTCATGTATGGAATTTCTATACATGAAAATTTCCATGTATGCACCCAGAAAAAAGTTTCTTCGGATCAAAGAAACTTTCTTTGAATCAAAGAAATTCTAGTATCGATATACGGTCAAAAAAACATTTGTTTGATTTAAAGAAATTTTGTTGTTAAATTTTTTTATTTGATTTAAAGAAATATTTCTTTAATTTAAACGGAAAGTTTCTTTCAATTAAAGAAATATTTCGTTGCTTCAAAGCAAAGATTTCTTTAAATTAAAGAAATATAATTTTTGATTTGACCTTTATATATTTCTTTACATACACTTTATTCTGCACGATCTAACCCCACTTTTATGTAAATTTTTGTTACTTCTGTACACAATTTCGTGTACAGAAATTATAATTTCTGAATTAATTCAGAATAAAGTTAATCTTTTTACCTTAAATTTTCATAAAAATTGTAAATTCTCACACTTCTTGTAAATCCTCACACTCATGTAAATCTCACACTTGTAAATTCTAACACTCTTGTAAATTTTCACATTTCTTGTAAAATCTCACGCACTTCTTGTAAATTGTAAATTCTTACATTTCTTTATCACACATTTTAATGATTTAAATGATTACCAAGACTTTATCTAGCCGGCCGCGTCCGCGTTTTCACAAAAATTTAACAACACGTGTTCACGAAAAGAATGCATTTCCGAAAGGCTTCTTCTTCTGCGCAATCGCTTGGCGCATTAATAATGTGGATTATAAGAAAATCTTTCTTTGATTCAAAGAAATAATTTGTTTGTTTCAAATTACTGACTCTGAAGAAATTATTTCTTTCATTTAAAATAATAACTTTTTTGAATCAAAATAATTTTGTTTTAAATCAAGCAAATCATTTAAACAAATAGTTTCTTTAAGTGAAAGAGACTACGTGATGTCATTCATTAAAATCAAAGATATTTTCTTTTAATATAAAAATATTTGAATCAAAAAGATGTAGTCAAACAAATGTTTTCTTTAATTTAATAAGAACTTTTTTCTATGGGTGTGGATCTATTCATGGCATCCATACTGTCTGCGCCGCCCCTGTCAATTTCTACACGGAAATTAAAGCAGACTTTTATAGCAAAAAATGATCATGAAAAAAATACTTTTCTTAAATTATCTATCCCTGGTATAAATGAATTATTGCATTAATGAAAGTGGAGAGATTATATTTTCACCGAGATACTACTTTCTAATTTTAAATGAACGTGGAAGGTATTAATACGTAGTCGTTGGTTTATAATCGCACACTGAAAAAAAAGATTTTTGGATTCAAAGAAATGCATTTCTTTGACAACACTTCTTTGAATTAAAGTATTTTATTACTTAATGCAATTAAATATTACTGTATGACAAAAAACTCAGGCATAGACTCAAAGAAATTATTTCTTTACATGTCATTTCTTTAATACAAATAAATATTTCTTTGCTTGTAAATGTGAAGTATTTTAAGTCAATAAAATGGTTTCTTGGATACTAGGAGCCTAGATTTCTTGAATCTAACTTTTACGCTTGAAGAAATATTTCTTAAGTTCAATAAATTTGACTCTTTGAATAAAAAATATGTGTACTTAAATCACATAATTCATTTATGCTGGATTAAGTATTATATTTCTTTGAGTGAAAGAAATATGAAGATAACTTAAAGGAATTTTAATTGATTTAATGAGATATTTCTTTAACATAAGGAGAAGATATGTTTATTTAAATAAAGGATTTCTTTAGATAAATTAAGCAATTCATTAAAATGAATATTAATTTATTTAGTTGAAATAAATATTTATATTATTAGATAAACTGAAAGGAGATGTATCAAAAAAATATTTCTTTTGAAGAAAGAAATATATTTTTGAAATAACTGTATAATATACATTTCCTTCAAAAGAATATATTTTTTATTAAATTTTTTGACATGGCTGAATTGATTAAATATTTTTTCCAATTGAAATCATATTCAGCAGGATTACATGTTTATCTGTTGCATTTCAAGAAATATTCTAAAAAATATTCCAAGAAATATTATTCCAAACACATATTTCTCTCATATAGAAAGATATATCTTTTCTAATTAACTGACACGCTTCATCCAAAAAAATATTATTTTTACTCAACTTTGTATAGCATGGCCCACAAACATTTTTTGTATTTAAATCGAGGAAATATTTATTGCATTCGATATATATGTCTTTGTATGGAAAAAACCTTTATTCACTCTAATAATTATTTAATCCGAACAATATGGCATATCTTAGAACTGCAGAAATATTTATTTATGTTAAAAACCATTTCTTCCTTTCAAAGAAATATTCTTTCTCTTTTATAGAAAGCTTCTTTTACACAAAGAAAAATATACTAATATCAAAAAAACTTTGACTTTAACCGAGAAATATTTACTTGCATGAAATAATTATTTTATTGAAGCAGCGCTGTAGTTCTTTATATTCAGTAAATTACTCTTTACATCGAATATTTATTTCTTATAGTTAATAAAATATTTACCTCGTTTAAAGAATATTCCATTCTGTCAAATAAACTTTTCTTTGTTTTAATAATTATATTCCTTTGATATAAGAAAAATATTTCTTCGAATTAAAGAAATATTTCTTCGGCCATATTCTAACCGACCATTTATTTGAATCAAAGAAATATTCTTTGATTCAAAGATCCTTTTTTTTCAGTGCAGAAGTGTTTCATGAGGCATTAATACGTTATACATATAGAAAAAAGGAAGAAGAGTAATGCATATTCGCTTGAAAGCGCACATCAGTATAATAGTACAGCAGTAGAGCAGTAAAGCTGCAATACAGCAGTACAGCAATACAGAAACAGTTTAGTAGTGTAGTGTAGGAGTACAGGCAGGAGAACATGGGAATACATGTATCGAGCGATATTCTCACTTGCCGTAAATATGGAGTGCAGGCGATAGTGGTGTATCTTCGTTTTTCAGTCCGTACTTCGTTCACTTTGAGCCAAACTAATTACGGAACTGTTTTATCGACCGTTAGCAAGCGAATTAGTAGCTAACAGTAAAAGCGTATATGTATGTAGATCGATACCAATAACCGGTCACCGTTTATTAGCGGACATTGGCGGACACATAGAGGCCAGAAACGATCGTTTTGCTGGAATAAAGCAAGTAGAGGGACGAAGATGGTTCATTGAGTGATGTTCGTCCTCTCTAATTCAAGCGTCACGCCCGGACAGCTCGGATGGCTAATTAGTGAGTGCTGTTCACTTTTACGCGTATATGTATATATATGTATAATGTATATATGCTGCAGGTTACATGCTACATGTTATATGTTACATTTCTTCGTATTTCACCTTCCGTTTCTTGATTACTGCTTTTACCATTCCATTTTCTTGGAATGTCGCTTTTACCTGTATTTACCACATTATACGATCGATTGATCTGTTCTCTTAAAGTAAACCTGTGAGATTTCACTGGTAAAACAAGTAGAAAAGGGTTAATGACCCACCGAAAAAAATAGTTTCTTCGTTTAAGAGGAAAATTCCTTTTATAGAATCCTCTCATATTTTCCTATAAAAATGAGCATATTCCTCTACGAATTAGATTATTTTCCTCTACTTTTAAGAATAGAGGTGACAAAATTACTACTTTTGCAATTTTCTCTCAGACTGAGAATAATCCTCTAATACTGAGAGGATTTATTTTTAGAACAGAACTTACACATGCGCAGTCAGCGCAGTCAGTGACGTCAGTGAAGTGTAATAATCTAACCTATTCGCGAATTCGCGTGTTCGCGTCGCGTTCTCGCTTCTCGGTCGCATTTCCCAAAAGTGCCAGGATGGAATCGACGCTATCAGCTTTTTGTCACAATTGGGCCTAGGTTCTTACATCGAATCATTCGAAAGTAAGTAAGTTCAGTGAAATGGGTTTTATTGAAAGGAACTAAGTATGAGCCAAACGCCCAAACATGTTGTCTCGCGCAGAAGGACTTTCTTTCGCACCAACCACTGAAATTGGTAATTGCACCACGAAGTACTAGTTTAATGGTGTCTCTACGTTTTAAACTGTAAAATTAAAAAATCGTTTTGTCAATAAATTAAAATTATAAGTTCAAAATGCATTATTCATTTCAAAAACCCTAAAATATAACCTAGACAAATAAAAAAACAGTCTAAAGGAACCTTTTCAAATGACAGGATTTTTCCTTTAATTTTAAGAGGATTCCTCTTTATTTAAAAGGAATCCTTTTCAGAAGAGAACAATCCTCTAAAATTAAGAGGAAAACTTTATATACCATATTGTAGAGGAAAAATTGCATCTGAATAAGAGGAATCCTCTTAAACGAAGAAAATTTTTTTTTCGATGCCGGAAAAAAAATGATTGAACGATTGCTTTGGTGAATTGGATTTTTTTAAAAATGCAGATTCAACAGTCGTCTTTCTGAATCGGAATTATCAGGGCGGAATTTACCCTCAATGCCGCCCTAGGCCACTGAAAAATGTGCCGCAATTTCTACAAATTTTATTATAATTCCATGTACTATATAAACAAAGGAGCGATTATGTAACTTTTCACTTCCACTTTCACTTTTTCCAAATACACGTGATGTTAATTTTGACGATTTAAACGTCACCGACGAAATTGGGTTGAAGTTGCAGACTTCTAGTTTGACGAACATTTTTTATTTATTTTTTTACACTTATTCAATTAAGAATATGAAACAAAGCTTCCAAAACCAAAAACCAGGCATTTCCTGTGTTTTTAAGGGATTGCAAGTGACTTTAATGAATTTCAAGGGATTTTATATAGAGACTTTAAGTGATTTTAGGAAATTTCAAGATATTTTAAGGAATTTTATTTGATTATATTGAACTTCAAAGCATTCTTAAAAGAGTTCAAAAGGATCAAGTGATTTTAATAAATTTCGAGGAATTGATTCTAATATTAAGGAAACCAAATGAAATCTCTTAAAATCCCTTAAAATTACTTGAAATTCTTACAAATTTTGTTAATCTTCTGTAAATGTCTTAAAATCATTAAAAATGTATCAAAATCCTTTAGAGTTCATTAAAATCTCTTAATGTACCTTGAAATTTCTTCAAGTTCCTTCAAATTCGTTAAAATCAGTTAAAATTTTTTTAAATCTTACGAAATTTTTGGAAAATTCCGGATAACATCTAGTAAATTTTTTATAAGTAAATACGTAAAAATCTAGGGTTTTGAGAATTTTGGAAATATTTTTTGATATTTTTCGTCAGACTGTAGACGTCTGAAATTTCAACCCATCAATACCGAATAATTGTAAGTGGTTCGCATATTTATTTATTATTTGTCATTTTCATGAAAAACTTAAAAACTTGCAATCTTGAAAAACGAAGTGGAAGTGGAAGTGAAAAATTACATAATCGCCCCCCCCCAGGTCCTCACTGGAAGTGCTCCCTAAAAGTAAGTGTGCTGCGAAAAATTGAGCGTGAAAATACAAACTGTGTTTTAAAATAGTAAATATTTTTCTCATAATTTTAATATTCTTCAACGAAAAAAAAATTAAAATAAAAAAATATTTTCAGCAGTCGTGCCGCCCCTCAAAATTTGGCGCCCTAGGCCAGGGCCTTTTTGGCCTCTAGTATAAATACGGCACTGGGAATTGTGTTTCAATCGGCCTCCAAAATTTAAGTGGCTTTATCAGAAAACGATTGAACAGAAACTTCATTCTTTTTAGGCATTTTTCAATCAAACCGAAATTTTTGGGATTTGTGTTGTTATATATGTATTTCACACGAAATTTTCAATTTTTTAAACCGTTGACTAATTAAACAAAGCTGTGGAATGGAAAATTGGAATTCAACACAGATCACGATTTCAAGAATGTAAAAAACAATTCAGTAGAGTTTTTGTTCAAATTTTCTAATCGCTTTCACCCAAATATTGTAAATTTGTAATTTTGTACATTACAGGCAAAAATACTATTATACTTTTTTTTGATTGACGATTTAATAGACAGAAAATTATTTCCTTTTTCGAAGATGTAATCAAATTTAATTGCAATCTAAAAAATTAAAAGCAGATAATTTTGTTATTAAGCTCAGCAATAATTGCTGCACTTTTCTGAATTTACTGTCAATTATATTGTCAATCAAAAAATAGCATAACAATATTTTTATTAAAATTATAATTAACAGAAACAAAAGTACTCTTGGAATTTTACGTTAGTTTTATTGAAAATTACGAAACAATTTCAGGATTTTACGAATCATGTAACTGAAAGAAATTTCGTTACCGCTACTGAAAGTTATAAGAACCGTTTCATAATTTTGCGAAATGTTGAAGTTACGAATGTATCTACAAAAAATTTTCAATACATATTTCGTAAATGTGAAAGAAATTTCTAACAATGTATATTTTCAAGCATTGAACGTTTTTTTGTAAAGGTATGAAAAATCTCGAGTTGAGCTGAGCTCATGATTTTTATTTTTTCAAACTGATTTAAGTTGAGTTGCAGTTTCGCCTCATTCAAAAAATCTCTGAGCTGGCAATGAATTGCAGGTATTTCGGGAAAACGATATTTGTACTGAATAAACATGCATTTCTCTCATTTAGTAATTTCATCAAAAATAGAATAAATAAAGAATAAATTATAACACGGTCTCTGTAACCATTTAAGTTTTATCGAAATTCTGTATTGAACATTTTTTTGAAAAATTCCAAATTGAAGTATCTCAATAAATAATAAGATTTTAAATATGTAGTAGTAATCTTTCAAGAATAGAAAATTCTTTAATATTAATATTAAAACGAAGCTTGAAATATAATACATAAAACTGAATTTTACAAGTCACCATTTTTAATTTAATACTACACATATAAACCCTTACACATGCATATAAAATTTTATTCTGAAATTATAAACTTTAAACCAAAATTTATTTTGAGTGGAATATACAAACTCATACATATCTAGAAAATGGAATTCTTATGAAATTTATTTAATCCGTTATCTTCTGAAATTAGTAAACAGTTTGAAAATCGTGAACTGAATGCAATTTAATTTTTATATACTGCTTGTAGTTGGGGCGCTCCATATATCGACTTATCGAAATACAATAGAATAGAACGATAAGGTGAATATTTAGAGTAAAAAATGTATAAAAAAAGGTATATATTATTACCAATAAATGGGCGGGTAGAAGAATCCTTTTTTTACTTTAAAAGCCGGATATTGAATCCATAATTCAGACTTCTGAATTCCGAAAATTTATGTCATCTTTTTTTTGTAACAATCGTTATAAATATGTAAATTTCCAATAAAATTGTAGATTTCCTAAAATGCGTACAATATACGATATTCATATTTAACTGCATATACTGCAAAATTTGAGTGTTTGTTTTTAAACAAGAATTTCTATACAGTGTTTACGGTACCATATGTGCCCAGCACGGAGATGAGCTTCGACTAATCAATCGGGTACGCGATTGGTATGGGGTGATTACGAACTACGCATCTGCATATTATGCAATCGTGTAAACATCCGCAGGGAAAATTCACTATAGTACTGTCTACTTCGTGCAGTGCAAGGATACATTATGTTTGTTTGTAACAATAATTTTTCAAATTGTCATGAATCCATGCTGGTATAGTAGAAATAGTTTAGATTTTCGAGATTTACAGTGAAAACTGAATTTAAGCGACTTCAGAAGATTTCAAGGAATTTTGGAAAATTTTAACAAGACACTGATCTCTTCCAAGCTTCCTTCTGACCTTAAAGTTAAACAATCTTAATTTATTCATCCAAATTCGATTGGTATTTGAAAATTTTGTAAACAAATTTTTTATAGAGATTGCGATAGAAAACATATTTACGCTTATCTTCAATTCGACGGTTTAAAAAAACACCTTCTATATGAACGCTATCCCGTGTAGAAAATGCCCTAATGAACAGTCAGTAAATAAAAGCCACTCATATAATAAAGCTGTTTGGTCAAACATCACTTCGATATCATTTTTTCATATTTCATCACTTTTCAGATGCAACTGCCGTTTGCACCGTTTACAAACGAAAATCCAAATTTTTTTTAAATTCATTATAAATAATTTTCTATCGCTTAATTGGCTATAAAACAATACCTACAATAAATAAAAAACAATTTGCATTTTTTCTTCAAATGTGTTTTTGCAATCTCCGGACTCTACAAAAAAAATTCTCAAACAAAAATTTCCAAGTTCCCTCTAAATACCCTGTTGTCAGATTTCTTTCCAAATATTACTAGCAAATGATAATATGTGACACGAAAAAAAGTTTTATCCCTATATCGTCACCGGAAGACAGTTTAATTTCACCCCTAAACTCGTTATAAGATAAAAATTTGAAAACTTGGGAATTATTTTTCGTGATTTTTGTCTTATAACTACACAGAGAAAAATGGATATTCAAACTTAACATCTAGATAGTCGAAAAATTGAATTACAAATACATTCATCCTAAATATCTAAATACCCGTGTAGAAATTTCCAAACCTGGCCCATATCGGTGATGAAACGCCCAGCCCCATCGGGCCCCGATCGGGCCAGGTTTGGCCAGTTCTGGGTCTGGTCGGGCCGTGTGTTTCATCCCCTGTCTGAAATTCCCCGATCTGGACCCTTTCAGGACCAGATTCCCCAATCTGGGCCCGATCGGGGCCACAGAAAAATTTCTACTCGGGTATTCATCCTAAATATCCAGATATTCATCCTAATTATCTCGTTTTCAAACTTAGTATCTGGATATTTAGATTGAATATCTTAGATAGTTGGCCATCTATTTGAGTATCTAAGATATTGAGGCTGAATATCCAGATACTGAAAAAAACTGACTATCTTTAGATGGCTGTCACATAGTTCAGTATCCAAGATATTAAGTTTGAGCATCCATCTGGGCCTAATCAGGCCCAGACCTGGCAAAACTTGGCCCGATCGGGCCGGGCGTTTCATCACCGATCTGGGCCAGGTTTGGAAATTTCTACACGGATTTGAGTGCTCTATTCCGACTAGAAATTTTACTATGGCCCCGATTGGGTCCAGATCGGGGGATTTCAGACCGGGGATGAAACACATAGCCCGATCAGGCCCAGACCTGGCCCGATCGGGGCCCGACAGGGCCGCGCGTTTCATCACCGATCTGGGCCAGGTTTGGAAATTTCTACACGGGATAGAGCACTCAAAGTAGAAGTTTTAACAGTTTATAAACTGTTTTTGGATTCAACATTTTTTTAAAATTGTATACAT
>CAJFCP010025898.1:182811-193411 GCA_904066005.1 Synergus itoensis | reverse complement strand
AAGCGTGTGAGTTTTCACCAGAGCGAGAGCTCACCGATCTGCTCGGTGGGTCTCGCCCAGCTAGAGTAGCTAGACTGCCGAATGCTTGTTGCGCGGGCGGTTTTATGAAATGTGCCTGTAATGGCTGACTGGTGAGAGTAGAGTGGGGATTGAGAGAAATGATATGCGTGTGCGTGCGGCTCGCACACGTGTGTAACCCCTCGCTACACAACTTCAAGTCATTCAAAAACCAATCAGGTTTTCAACAACAATGTTTGCGAGATTGTTTAAACATTTTGATACACCACTTTTTTAAACAAGATTTTTTAAACAGGGAAAAAAAGTTGAAGAGGTTTCTAAAAATTTTAAGGGATTTTGACGAATTTAAAGTGGTTGTTACGAAATTCAAATTATTTTTAGAATTCCTTAAAGATTTCTTAGTATTTAAAGAATTTCAAAATGTTTCCAAGAATTTCTAGAAATTTTAAGAGAATTCTAGAAATTAAATTCTAAAAAAATTAAATTAAAAATTAAATTAAATTAAATTAAATTCTAGAAATTTAAGAGAATTCTAGGAATTTTAAGAGAATTTCATAAGATTTCTAATTATTTTAAGGGATGTCAAGAGATTTTTCTGATTTTAAAAAATGTTCTGGGAAATGTTTCTTCTTGTTACATCAGCTTTAAATTTTCATTATTTGAAGACTTATAGTCGAAAAATCAATTTTACAAAAACTATAAAAGTACCTAAAACTTAAAAAATTAAATATTTCGTTAAACCCTTAAACCCTTAATATACCACTTGAAATTTATCAAGAAAAAAACCGAAAATATTATTTATTCATGTTTCTCATTTTCAGGTGTACGCAAATGACTTGGACAGTCAAGAAAATGGCATCGTTTCTTATTTCATAGAAAGGGGGGACAGATTGAAACAGTTCGCCATTGACGAAAAAACTGGAGTGATAACAGTTGCTGCACCTCTTGATCGAGAAACTGTAAGTATACCTTTCAACTATTATTTTTTAATAAACTAGCAAATCGACACGCGCACTACGCGCACGATTATTTGAATTACGAAATTCAAAATATTTGTAGGATTTTTAACAGATTTCGTAGAATTTTAAGGGATATTTAAAGCGGAAATTTTAAGGGTTTCGCAGTATTTTAAAGAATTCATGAAATTTTAAGTGATATTTAAGAACTCTAAGGAATTTTAAAGAATTAAAAATGTTTTCAAATTTCTAATAATTTTAAAGGAATTTCAAGGGATTTTAAAAGATTCTTATCATTTTCAAAAGATTTTGTAGAATTTAAAAGGATCTCGAAAGTTTTCGTAAAATTTTGAGGGATATCAAGAGATTTTTATAATTTTTGAAAAAATTTTCTAGAATTTTTAAGGATTTCGTGGAATTTGATTAATGATTTTGAAGGATTTTATGGATTCTTGAAGGGTTTCAAAATTGTTTCTACGAATTTTAAGAAAAGTTAATGAATTTTAAGAAAAGTTAATGAATTTTAAGAAAATTTAATGAATTTTAGTGGATTTCGAAGCGCGCGATTATTTTTTGTCCTTCTTACAATTTCAGATCATTCAAAACCCAATCAGATTTGCAATAACAATGAATGCGTTAATTATAATGTGATCGTTAATTCTAATTTTAAAGCGACACCATTACAAAACTTCCTCTATGATGAAGAAAAATTACTTGAAATTCTACAAAATATCGTTAAATTCCTTAAAATGATTAAAAATCCCACAAAATCTCCTAAAATCCCTAAAAATTTCTAAAAATCGCAATAAATTTCGTAAAATTACTTTAGTTCCTTAATATTATTCAAAATCCCATGAAATCTCATTAAATCTCTTAAAACGTCTGAAAATCCAATGAAATTCTGTAAAATCCTTTGATATTTCTTAAAAGTCTCTAAAATTATTTAAAATTGCACGTAATATCGTTAAATCTTTAAAATTACTCAAAATCCCATGAAATCTCATTAAATACTTTAAAATACTGGTAAATGTTACCATATTTTTAAAGATAGAATTTAATATACTTAAAACGCCCTTGACAGATGAACTTTTTACTAATTATACTAATCTTTTTTTTTTCCAGACACCAAACTTCGTCCTCGAGATCCACGCCCGAGATTCCGGCTTACCAGTCCTCTCCAGCTTCGTGATGGTGAACATCGAAGTTCTCGACGCAAATGACAACCCTCCCCTCTTCTCCCAGCCCAACTACACAACCGTCGTCCAAGAAAACAAGCCAATTGGTCACGTCGTTCTCCAATTCATGGTAAACGACCTCGACATCTCCCCCAACGCTGATCCTTACACCTTTGACTTCCGTTCCGGAAACGAAGGCGACGCCTTCCGCCTCGAGCAAGACGGATCTCTCCGCACCGCCACCAAGTTCAACAACCGCGTCAAGGACAAGTACATCCTCCACATTCGCGTCTTCGACAATGGAAGTCCGCCCCTCTACTCCGACGCCTTCGTTGTCGTCAAAATCATCGAAGAGTCTCAATATCCGCCGATCGTCACCCCTCTCGAAATCCTCATCAACTCTTACCTTGACGAATATCCTGGAGGAGTTATCGGTCGAGTCCACGCTTCCGATAAAGATCAATATGACACTCTTCTCTACTCCCTAGCACCTTCTACTCCAAATCCAAACACCGACCTCTTCCAAATCGATAAACTCGACGGCACCCTCGTCGCTCTTCCACGTCTCGACGTCGGCGAGTACCGCCTCAACGTCACCGTCACTGACAGCAAGTTCACCTCCTACACAATTGTCAAGGTCAATGTCGACCTCGTCAACGAGAAGATGCTCGAGAACTCCGTCATCATCAGATTCCGGGAAGTCAGTCCTGAGGACTTCATCCTCTCTCACCGGAAAGGATTCCTGCGAACCGTTCGGAACGCCCTCAACTGCAGACTCAAGGACGTCGTCATCATCAGCGTCCAGCCCTCAAGCGATGAAGTGAACATCATCAAATCCAGAGCTCTCCGACAGAATTACAAGTCTACAGGAATACGATACAGTTTTAGTAGAAACAGTTCGAATCTTGGAAACCACAGTCGCTCCATCCGGCAGGCAATTCATAACGACCTCGATCTCCTCTTCGCCGTCAGGAACCCGATTGGGTTCCACACCTCAGAGTCGATCCGCGAAGCTCTGAACCGAAACTTCGATGAGCTGGAACAGTCAACGAAGTTGGTTGTCGAAGAGATCGTCAGATTCAAGTGCACGAAAGGTTTGTATCAAAATTTATTTACTGTTTATGGAACGACATATTTTTGCTGAAAAACCGAAATCCCGAATGTGGAAAAATTCCGAAAACATAATTCCCGAAAATTCAAATATCCGAAAAATGCAAATTCCCGGAATTTTAAATTCCCGAATAAAAATAATATTACCGAAAATGATTAGATATTAATGAAATTTAAATATGCTGGAAATATTTATTAATAAAAGTAGAAAATTACCGAAATTTCATATTCCCGAAAATAAAAAGAAACATTGAAAAAATATATATAAAATATGTTTGTTCAATATATGTATTTGTCCATTGACTAAAGTTCTGAATGAACTTTTGCCTAAAAACAGGGTGTTCAACGTGTGGGAAAAACGTGAAAAGCGGGAATTGTACGGAAATTTTATTCGTGCGGGAAATTTTTTTATTTCCCTTGAATGATTTAATTATGTAGACATCAAATTCGTTAAAATCATTAAAAATCTCTTAATATTTTCTAATCCTTTAAAGTCTCTTTGAAATTTTTTCAAATTCTTTAAATCGGTTTAAATATTGTTTTGACCTTGGATTAGGTCGGATTAATTCGAATAAATCGTGTGAAATTGATCGGATTCAGTCGGATTGTCATTCTTCTTTCGACTTTGAATTAGATCGGATTTAATCAGATTGTCATTCTTGTTAAGATTTCAGAATAGATCGAATTAAATCGAATAGGAGTCCTTGTTTCAAGAGCGAATTGGATTGAATTCAATTGAACTAGTTCGAATTCAGTCTGACAGAAGTCTTGGGTTTCATTTCGAATTACATCAAATTCACTCGGATTGCAATCATTAATTTAAAATCGGATTACGTCGAATTCAGTCGGATAGTCGTTCTTGTTCTGAGTTCGAATTAGATTGGATTAAATCGGATATGAATCCTTGTTTCAAAAGCTGATTGGATCGGATTCAGTCTGATAGAAGTCTTGTTTCGACTTCGGAATAAATTTTGTATTCAATTGGATAAAAATCTTGATTTGAGAGTGCGGATTTGGTCGTATTCAGTCGGATCAGCTTCCTTGTTCCGATTTCGGATTCAATCTTAATGAGACTGTTTTGCTCGGATAAAAACTCCAGCCTAAAATGAATAAAAAAACGATAGAATTTTGTCTATCCGAAACTTTCATCAGCGAAAACTATTGTGGGATATGATTTAAACAGGCATCCAGTAATCAGGAGAATAAAGAACTCACTTTTTTTTACAAAAGATGTATTATCAAAATAGAAAACAGCACAACTGTGCAACGATTAAAAATTACAGCTGAACGCCAACACGTCCATGTTTTGTCTGCCTACGATCAACCAGAAGTTGCCGCTGAATAGCTAGAGGGCGCAGGTTTATATATCGACGCAAATACCCGCGAAATTCAAACGTATTAAAATCTCAAAGAACACCCTACTGCAAATTCCTGTATAGTTGCCTATAAAGGATCCTATAGGCAGTACCTATAGGATTTGGCACAGGATCCTGCGTAGTTTCGTAAATAGGATCCTATGTAGGATCGTAAATAGGATCCTATATAAGATCCTATGTAAAATCCTATACAAGTTCCTGGAGAGTTCCCACATATATTCCTATGTAAAAACCTTCGACTTGTACTTATAAAAAATCCTAAGTAGGAACCTACATGGGCGGATTAAGACCCTTCGGGGCCCGGTGCTTAAATTAACGACGGGGCCCCTTTCAGGCGGGGCATTTTAGGAAAAAGAGCATATGCGTTCTCATTGTAGAGATTTTTATGTAATTAAATGCACTTCAATTATAACAAATAAAAATTTATTTACGTCCCTGGCGGAAGGTTCGGATTGAAATTCATTCCGAACCAATCCGAAAGCTTCCGAATCATTCCGAAATTTGTGTCCGAACCAAACAGTTTCATTCCGATCTAATCCGAAGGAAGTTTTCATTCCGAATTAATCCGAAGCCCATTCAAAACCTATCCGAAGATTTAATCCGACTGAATCCGAATCAATCCGGTCAATCCAAATTAATCCGACTTAATCCGAACTTTTAATTCGAATGAATCCGATTTAATCCGGTCTATCCGAACCAATCCGAATAAATCCGAATTTTTCGGATTCATTCGGATTGGTTCGGATACACCGGATTAAATCGGATTCATTCGGATTGAAAGTTCGGATTCGTTCGGATTGACCGGATTCATTCGGATTGAAAGTTCGGATTAATTCTGACTCACTCGGATTGACGGATTGATTCGGATTCAGTCGGATTAAATGTTCGGATAGATTTTGAATGGGCTTCGGATTAATTCGGATTGAAAACTTCCTTCGGATTAGATCGGAATGAAACTGTTTGGTTCGGACACAAATTCCGGAATGATTCGGATTGATTCGGAATGTATTTCTATCCGAAGCTTTCGCTCGGGGTGTATTTATTTACGGTTATTTTACTGCAATACTTCATATTTTATTTTTTCCTCGGGGAACTGGGGGCCCCCCACTAGTGCGGGGCCCGGTGCTTCAGCACCAACAAGACCCCCCCATGATCCGGCACTGGGAACCTAGAACTTGAATCTACAAAAATCCCACGTTCGAACCTACGACTTGCGCCTATATGAAATCCTATATAAGAATTAACCTTCAGCTTTCCATATTTAAATTTCTATCTTTTGACCTACGAATGATAACCTACGTTAAAACCTATATTCTTATCTGTAATTTGGATCCTGTTTCTTCTTCATTCTTATAATAAGAATACAGATTCAATACAGATTAAACTATCAATATCAAAAAAAATTTTTAAGTTTATAAAATTAAATAATGACTGCTAGTTAGGTTTTAACGTAGGGCTCATTCGTAGGTCAAAAGGTAAGAATTTAAATATGAAAAGCTGAAGGTTCTTATATAGGATTTCATATAGGCGCAAAAGTCGTAGGTTCGAACGCGGGATTTTTGTAGATTCAAGTTGTAGGTTCCTACTTAGGATTTTTTATAGGTACAAGTCGAAGGTTTCTACATAGGAATATATGTGGGATCTCTCTAGGACCTTGTATAGGATTTTACATAGGATCTTACATAGGATCCTATTTACGATCCTACATAGGATCCTATTTACGAAACTACGCAGGATCCTGTGCCAAAAACTGTATAGGATCCTGTACCAAATCCTATAAGTACTACCTATAGGGACCTGGAAGGTAACACCCACGTAGGATCCTACACAGGATCCTATAAAGATACCTGCATAGGTCACTTTATAGAATCCTTTATAGGAATTTTCAGTAGGGCAAAATATGAAATAGAATTATAATAGATTTCCTACACTATTTCCCAGTGCGAATCTCGATTATACCATTTTAAATTGAAATACTAAATTTCCTTACAGGTTATTGTCTCTACGGTGACTGCCATGATCGGATCATCCTGGACCCCTTGCAGATTTCCCCAGTCTCGACGGACGTGATGAGCTTCGTTTCCCCAAAACACAAACACAAAATGGACTGCAGTTGCAAGGAAGGCTACGCCGGAAACCACTGCGAAGTCGTCGTCAACGAGTGCGCCCGGGACCCTTGTCCATTGTTCAAAATCTGCGTCCCGGACTCATCCATCCAGGGCTACTCCTGCCAGTGTTCGGAGGGCTTCGCAGGTCAAACCTGCGAGATCGATATCTCGAAGTGCCACGACGAGTCCTGTTACATCCCGAGGAACCCGATCTCTTTCAGTGGGAAGAGCTACGCTCGATACAAGATCGATAAGTTGATCGTCCGGGAGACTATCGAAGATCGACTAAGTCTCTCCCTCCGGATCCGAACCGTCCAGCCAACCGGAAGCCTGATGTACGCCTCGGGGAAGGTCGACTACAACATCCTGGAAGTCGCGAATGGAGTCGTGCAGTACAGATTCGACCTTGGGAGTGGAGAAGGCCTCGTGAGGGTCAGCAGCGTTTACGTGAGCGACGGTCAGTGGCACGAAGTCCTTCTCGAGCGGGAGAAGAACTCAGCGAAGGTGGTCGTTGATGGAAAACACCTCGCTCACGGATCCGCTCCTGGAGGAAACGACATCCTGAACCTCCAGTCGGACGATTTGTACCTCGGAGCCGAGGTTCGACAACACCCCTCGATCTTGGGCTTCGAGGATGTTCAGCGAGGATTCGTCGGCTGCATGGATGACATGCGGATCGCCAAGATCAGCGTCCCGCTTCATATGAGTGGCGCTAGCAGCGTCGCGGTGCTGAAGCGATTTGCAAATGTTGAGTTCAGCTGCGACCCTGGAATTATTCTAACGCCACCTGGAATTTGCGGCTCGCAGCCTTGCCAAAATGGTGGGACCTGCAAGGAATCGAGAGGGGACAAGTACGAGTGCGAATGCCATGGAAGGTTCACAGGTGTCGCTTGCGAGATCGATACTGATCCGTGTGCATCCTCCCCGTGTTTGTACGGTGGAAGATGCAGGGTTATTCCCGAGGGCGGAGATTTTCTTTGCGAGTGTGTGGGCCCGAGTTTGAGTGGGAAGAGGTGCGAATTTGGGAGATATTGTAGTCCGAATCCTTGCATTCATGGAGGTATTTGTGAGGAGGGAAACAGCGGGCCGATTTGCAAGTGTGAAGGATTTTTGGGAGAGAGGTGCGAGACTGATGTTAATGAATGTGAGAATAATCCCTGTTCGAATGGAGGGACTTGCATCAATGAAATTGGAAGCTATCGGTGCGCTTGTCCTCCGAACATGACTGGAGTGAATTGCGGAAGTCCGGCTTTCACGTCCATGATCTCGAGGAATTTTAATATCACGTCGGAGCAGCTGATGTGGATCGGAGTGGCTCTGGTGGCGAATGTCGTGCTGATTGTGATATTTGTCGCGTGCAGGAAGATGAGAGGGAAGAGGACAAGGGCGAGGACGAATCATATCAATAATGAAACGAGAAAGCAGATTGTACTCAACTCGGCGAGGACGAACGATCACGAGTTCAAGAGGAGCTCCAAGCTGAGTAATCTGGAAGTTATACAGGTAATGTCTCAGATTTTTTTAAGAAGGCATGACAACGTTTGGGGAGGCGGTACGATAGTGAGAAGAAAGTGAACTTTTGAATTTTGGTTGGTCGTAAATTAAAAAAATTTTTTTTACATAATTCACTAATTTTAAGAGTTGTCGTTGTTTCGTTAGAGATATATTTGTTTATTTAAAAAAAAATAAATAAAAACCTTTTTCAAAAATCGAGCTTTAAAATTCTCTTTGAAATAGTACACCAAAAATATGTGAACTAAATTTTAATTTAAGCCTGTTGGAGCAACGGACAAAAAGTCATTTCGAATATATATAGTTTTTAGGCCGCAAAAATACACGAATTGAAATTTCCTTTTGCCGAGTAGGATTTCTCGAAGTCAGGAGGGGGGCTAGCTCTCTTTTTTCCGAAAAAACTAATTTGTTTGGCTAAAATAGGAAATTTTCGGCTAACCTAACCTAAAATCTAACCCTAGCCGAAACTTTCCCATTTTAGCCAAACAATTTAGTTTTTCTGAAAAACAGGCAGCAAGCCCCCCTCCTGACTTCGAGAAACCCTACTCGGCAAAAGGAAATTTCAATTCGTGTATTTTTGCGGCCTAAAAACTATATACATTCGAAATGACTTTTTGTCCGTTGCTCCAACAGCCTTAAGGGTTTTTGGACTCAACTTCGTACTTTAAAATTCATTAATATACGATAATTAATAGTTGAATAAAATGAGATTGAATTTTTGGTGTTAGAGTTTGGATCCAAAATCCTTAATCAAAAGACTTTTTTCTCACTTCGTGGACCTCCCTTTCTTTCTGCATTTTTCTTAAGTTTGCTGCTACGTAAAAAATCACCCTCTTCACCAAAAACAGTGTGCTTTGAGTTTAAGGTTTTTTTGTGTGTTTTTTTTTGCAGAGAGAACCTCCCCAATGTCCTCCCAGACCCGCTTCCTATACTCCTAGTTCAAACAACGAGCCAGTCGCGTACAGTAACACCGCAGCAGTGGCTTTAAATAATTTGGACACTCTGCGAAGTTATGGCAGCGCCGGTGACGAATTGGAGAATTTCCCTCCCGATTATCTGCGGAATTTAAACCGCAGTACTCCTGTACCTCCTCCGTCACTAGGTCACTCGAATCCTGTGGGAAGTAACGCCGGAGGGAGCGACACTGACAGTCTTCACAAACCTACTTGGCAGGAACAAATGCAGCTCGCTTCCTTCATCCAGGATGCCGCTAAAATCAAGAACGGTGAGTCGCCATATCCTTTTCCCCCCCTCGTCGTAGCTTCTTACTTATTTATTTTCGCTTCTGGCATGCCTCGCGGCTCACTTAGCTTTTCTCGTCCACTCGCACCACTTTATCCATTGAAAACATCATTCAAAGTTCAACTTTTACATTTTTTTTCAAACCTTCGACTTGCGCCATTGAAGAAATTACGTCTTCCAAAAATGGGCGCGTTTTGATTATTTGTGTCCATTTTATTCAGAAATGAATTTCCGAAGTGGATAAAGAATGGCGTTAATTTCAAAAGTGAGGGCCCTTCCATTCGGCGTGCTTTCATATTTCAGAAACATGATTAAGACTCTAGAAGGTCTAAAAGAAGATATTACAAAATTTTAGAATGGTGGGTAGATTAGTGCCATCAAGTATTCCTTATCCTCAAAATTTTAAATCGATTTGTTGATTTCTTGAGTTTCTACATGTAATTAAAAAATCGAGGTGAAGAAAAAAACTTGTTTTCAATGGAAAAATGTTTGGAACGAATCTGGAATTTATAGCAAAGTATGATTAACAAGAGTGTGTCGTGTGTGTACTAACAGACCTGAAACGAGCGAGCCCAGTGGTATCAGAGCTGACCACTGGAGGACTTCTACTAAACTCTACCCGGAGAATGCCTCACGGAGGTGGGACCTCCCTTACATCTATTTCGGTTCACGAGGATGATCCTCGCATTGTCGGCGGTAAGTTAATGCCCCCTGCTTCAGTGGCGTAAAATATGTTGCATTCGGTTGACATTTACTGCGCATTAAGGCCGTGTATCAGTTATCCGATTCCTACCTTACCGGCATTTTTTCCCTGTAACGCCATGTCTACATTTATAGAGATATAAAATTGAAAATTTGTAAACTTAAAGTAAAAGCACTAAGGTACTTTTATCCAATCCTAAATATTTACATTTCTAAAAAAATTATTTTGAATTTTTTTTGTTTTATTAAAAACGTAGTTTTGTATATTTCCTTTAATTTTAGAGATTTTCAAATCGATATCTCAATAAATGTAGAAATAGCATTGCAGGATAAAAAATACCGATAAAGTAGGGATCGGAAAACTAATACACGGCCTTAAGGGTTTTCCTTACAAATTCTAA
>CAJFCP010025898.1:162454-177811 GCA_904066005.1 Synergus itoensis | reverse complement strand
AGATTTTGGTCACGACAAGGTTGGGGATAAGTTAGGTTGTCCCCACACAATCAGATGCGCAGCGCCACGGCATGCGCAGTGGTATCACGTGCATACTGAGAAACAACTGAGAAACCTGTCGGTGAAAATCGAGGGAGGAATGCGGTGAAATTCGAGGGATTGTGAAATTTGCGATGGTGAAATTCGAGGGGTTCAAGTGTATCTCTAAAAACATAGAAATGACATTGCAGGGCAAATACACTCGAGTCTCCCAAATCTCAACTTCCCAAATCTCAAGTTCTCCCAAATCTCAAGTCAAGTTTCTCTCAAATGTCAAGTCCGTCTTTCCGAAGAATCACCTGATAACCACTGCGCAGGCGTGCACGCATGCGCAGTGGGGCTGTTTGTGAAATTTGAGGACTTGACATTTGGGAGAACGCTGGCCAAAATTTCTTGACATTTGGAAGACTCGAGTGTAATGTAAAGATCGGACGCGGGGACAGTATTTTAAGTTTAGGATAAGTTGAACTTTGCAAAATCTAATTAAAATTTTAACTTTAATTTCAGTGCACGGTCCTGTAGACCCAACTCGAGATATCGAGACTCTAAACGAAGACCAGGAGTCCGAGTATGTGGGGGATTCGGAATGCGGGACAGACTTTTCCGAGCACTTTTGTCCGGAAACGCAGCGATTGAATCCCTTGGATAGTGGCGGCGAGGGTGAGTACAAGTACAAGGATTCCGAAAGCTACTTGAGGCATCCAAACTCGTACCTGCCGCACTACAACATTAACACAGACACGGAGAACGAGACGCACCAGCTAAATGGTCGCCTTGGCGGCCTCGAGTCTGACGAGGAGGAAGACGACGTAGTGCCTTACGGTTTCCCCAGCACACGACGCAATCGATGCCATAAGGGTGACGACGTAGACGAGATCGGCTCTGTCATCACCACTCTCGAGGAGAGGAATTCACTCCTAGGTGGCGCCACCAGCAACAGCGACCTCTCCACGAATCTCTGTGAAATAGACGATTCGGAATACGAGATTACCGAGGAGAAAAACAACGGCCGAGCCTGGATCACCGGCAGCATCACACAAACTTCGGTGTGACGATTAATCACCCTTCGTTGTGCTCTCGAGCAAAGACTGTTCTAATATATGCAATTTTGTACATAATTACTATTATCCCATTAAGGCAACTTGTACAGGCAGCTGTCTAGAGTTACGATGTGATTTTCGCCGATATTGTCCAGAATTTATCAGTTTTAATGATTACAGTACGTCCATGCCATCGAGAGTATCCATTGTACCAAAAATGAGAAATTTAGGTTGATTTTTAGGGATTTTGTTTGCCAAAAAAATTTCGAGGTTGACAAAATTGTTGATTTAAGAAATTTGACCAATTTTTAATACTACATTTTATTTGTGCCATCGGGAGGATTCACTATATCAAACATGAACAATTTCCGTTCATTTTCTGAGATTTTTTGCACTTAAAAAATTTCGAAGTGGAATGAAATAGCAGCTACTCTTCCTAAGTTGCTCATTTTTCGATGTTATATCCCGCTTCGTGACAGAAACACTTTCCCTACGCTGGACAAAATCAGGCTCTGAAATTTCAGTACAGTACTTAATCGTTTCGTGAAAAAGATTAGGAAGATATTTCATACTTTTCGATTAATACTGACATTAGGAAAAAATTTGTTTTAATGTTTTCTTATTTCTGATGAAACGAAGCGATAAGTAAGTTAGTCACTGCACATGGACCATTTTTTTCGTCCAAATTTTGTCAATAATTGTTTTGCCTAATGAACTATCGAAATCTGAGAATTCACGAATCGCATCGATAGACCAATGACTATTGTTTAGTGATGTGAATAATTTAACTTTAATCAATTCGAATTGCGAGTAAAAGGTGCGTTCCAATTTCGAGCAACGGCAACCGACTTTATTTTCATTAATATGAACTAGCTAAAGTTCTCCACGTGTGAAAGGGAGAAACTTATGCTACTGCGAAGCATAAGTTCAATAGATAAAAAAAGATGGATATTTTTACTGTGATGATAATAATGTTTATATGACGAGTAACTACGATTTGTATTATATTAACCGTCAAGTTACTGAAAATCCACGGTTTTTAAGAAAATCACAGAGCAGAGTAAGAATCAGATTTTTTCGAGGAAAATCCGAATGTGTTCAGTGAATTCGTGCCATTGAGGAGATTTCGAATCCTAAGTTTCATTTCTGTAAATCTATTTTTTCTTCGTTTTGTCTGCAAAAAAATTCTTGAGATGGAGCAAAAATGCTATCTTCCATCTCGCCATTCTTTTTGTGGATAAAATTTCGAAAACGTGATAGAAATCGCTGACTTTTTGAATACGGAATCTACTCGATAGCAGAGTTTGTTTTCCAGATGTAAAAAAATTAAAGCTAGTAAATGAATTATTTTTTCTCCGCTCTTTGAGTAAGCCATAAACTTTAAGATGACGTTCCACTTGATTAATTAATCCTCTTCTATTTCCATTATTTATTATTCACTGGTGCTGTCATTTTCTCAATAGAAAAAAAGCTTTCCTTTCAACATTCCGAGGAAGAGAGAATTTTCTTTCAATTTCTAGTTTCGCAAAATTCTCAATTTTTCTGAAGGGGTTGAGAAGACTGAGAATTTCGAGAGCGATACTCGAAACTGCCAACTTTTTTACATTAACCTTACTGCCATAATGGAACAATGCATTTTTCCTACTGACTAATCGTATTTTTAAGACTTGTGTTGTAGAAAAAAAGGAATTTTTATCATATTAAGTACGTGTAACATATCCGTTGGAAAATTTCCATTTGCCTAATGTTAGCTGTATTCAATCTACTTCCGCCTTAGAATTTTGACTTCCATTGAGCAATCGCAAGTAGCGGCTTAAGGGTGTTGGAACCAAGTTCTAATCTAAAAATTCAATTTCTTCATTTTACTCAACAAATAATAAATTTGAAATTTTTTCCCTCTGTAGAATTAATCAATTTTTAACTAGAATTATGCGTATAGAGCCAGAAAATATTTAATTCAAATATTTTTTAAATAAAATGAAAATATTCAATTTTGAAGTTAGATTTTGAATTCCTCGTTTTATGCAAAAAGTATAGAAACTAAATATTTTTTCGCTCTGTATACAGTCTTATATTTGGAAAAAGATTAGCGCTACAAAGTGAAAAAATATTTATCTATAATTTTCGTTGAGTAAAATGGAGAATGGAATTTTGAGCTTAACACTTGGGTCGAACGCCCTTAAGAGTGTTGGATTCGAATTCTATTCTCGAAATTAAATTTCTTCATTTTACTCAACAAATATTAGAATTAGATACCTTCTCACTCTGTAGATCGTGTATCAGTTAATTCATGATTTTTTGAGTTATCGATTTGAAAATTTTTAAAATTAAAAGATAATCTACATATACATTATATAACATTATATTATACATTATAATATTATAATGTATAATATATACTAATGTACGTTTATCAGGTCCTAAATTTTTCGTAATGCAACAAAAAATAATTTTTTTAATAACATTTTCTTTATAAATGTAAAGATTTAGAAGAAGATAAACTTAGTTTAATGTTTTTATTTTAATTTTAGAGACTTTCAACTCGGCATTGCAGATAAATAAATGGCCTTAATTTAACAAAGGCGAAAAACATTCATAAATAAGTAGATATCGCTACAAAGCAAAAAAGTATCTACTTTTAATGTTTACTATAATTAAAATGAAGAAATCGAATTTTGAAAAGAAACGCTTTTTTCTATATACACGTGTACTTTTCTATTTACCCTTTTTTAGTCGTCAAATTAGTTTTTGTAAATATGTATGCTCGCCCGGACGAGTTTTTACAAGCACGTGTACGAATTTCGCAAAACAGGGTGAATCATGCTTATTTTATAAAGAAAAAACAGGGGGGGGAGGTTGTAAAGTGAGGAACAAAAATAGAATTTTTCTTTTGCAGTTGCCCTGGAATGTTCTAAAAGTCAGTGACCAATTTCACCTCTTTATTTTACTTAAGGCCATGTACAAAGCTTGTTCTACATTTATTGAGATATCGATTTGAAAATTTCTAAAATTGAAATAAATGTTTATTTAGTCCTAAACATTTAAATTTATAAGAAGAAAAATATTTTGAATTTTTTGGTTTTTTTAATAAAAATTAAGGTCTACATTAACATAGCTTAATGTAGAGCTTAATTTCCTTTAATTTAAGAAATTTTTAATTCGAGATCTCAACAAATATAGAAACGGCTGATACATTGCCTTAACAAATATTATAATTAGATAATTTTTCGTTTTATAGTGCTTCTATTTTTTGAAGTAGGAATTCGCCGACAGAGTGAAAAAATATTTCATTTTAATAATTTTTGTACCAAAACAAGGAATTTGAATATGTCATTCTATTTAAAAATTAAACATCGCTACAGAACGAAAAAATGTTCATTTTTAATACTTTTAATGTGCAATGAAGAATTCGAAATCTAAAGTCAAAATTCAATTCTTCATTTTAGGAAAACAATATTATAACTAGAAATATTTTCGTTCTGTAGACATAATTCTATTTAAAAATGAGTAGCACTACTACATGAGTAGAGGAAAAATATCTAATTGTAATATTTGTCAAGTAAAATGAAGAAATTGAATTTATAATTTAGAACTGAAATTAAATTATTAAAATTTTTCGCCAGGGCAACTCTACCATGTAAACTAAAAAGTTAGGTAAATGCATTTGCCTCGCAGTTGCACATTACTCGTTTTTCGCAGCTTGTTCGTGAGAGACTTCAGAGCAAAACGCTCTGGGACACAATTAATTATAGATAATTTATTCTATGTATATTTAGAAGAGAGTTAAGGTCATGTATTAAGTATCAACATTTTTATCAATTTATCAACATTTTGTCTGCAATTCCATTTCTACATTTATTGAGATACCAAGTTGAAAATTTGTAAAATTAAAGTGAATACTTTAAGATATGATTATCTGGTCCTAAATATTTACATTTATACAAAAAATAAGTTTTTTTTTTGTTATTAAAGTTATTTATTAAAATTATGCGGTAATTTTTTTTACTTTAATAAAAATCTAGGACCAGATAAACATACCTTAGCATATTTTCTTTAATTTTCTAAATTTTCAATTTTTTATATCTCAATAAATTTAGAAGTAATGTTGCAGAGAAAAAAATGCCGGTAAAATAGGGATTGGATAACTGATACATGGACTTAAGGACCCTGTACATAATTTTATGAATTTATGAACGAGAGAAAGAGAGAGAGAGAGAAATGTAAGTCCAGATGACTCGATGATTTGTATTTTGATATTGCGTTTAGGCTTCAATGTCACTTTATTTTCTTTTTGCGTCCGACGATCCTTTTTTCAAAGATCGAATTATTCGAAGAAATCGAGTATTTCTATCCGAGGAATTGACGTGCAATCATGAATATCTTTTGAATCTTTATTATGAGAGAACATTTTTGTGACGTGTATGTTTTTGTGTGTATTATTATTAATTAATGTTATTTGTATATTTTTCGTAAATAAATTCAGGCCTATTTAATCTAGCGATCATTGCTTGGTAAAAATGAAAATTGAAAATATAATGAAATGAAAATAGAGACTGAAATCGCAAAAGATGTTGCAATTTTCAAATTCCTCACAATAAAAATTTTCGGACTGAACAGCTAATTACATACATATCGTACAGTAAAATTCTGTCTGATAAAGTAGAAGTTGTAATTGTAATATTATAAATAATTTGTACAAGAAGACACTTGTAATAAAGAAAAAACAAATCTTGCCTAATTTTCTCCTCTCTTGTTTTATTATTTTTCTTCCTTTGAATTTATGACTGTTCGTAATTCTAATTCTTCATTTTACTTGACAATTTTTATAATTGGATATCTTTTCGCTCTTTAGGTCTTTTCTGTTTTAAAATAGAAATGTGCCTATAGAAAGAAAAAATGTTTAATTTTAGCTATAGAATTAATTCTAACAAAAATAACTTGAAATCTTCTGAAATCTCGTTCAAAGTAGCATTTCTTACGCTTGTATAAAAAAAAAAGAATTCTTTGCCTAAATTTAAAAAGCTTTTTTTTTATTCATAATCTGGATTTCACAACTTTTGGCAATGAGGAAAATATTTATATAAAATTTATTATTTGAGGCGTTAACGCGTTCTTTTGAGATTGAAATATAGAAAAAATCTTATTTATTTAAACAATATGTACAGAACTTTCATATCTTTTTTACAATACATTAATGTTTTTCTAACGCCTTTTCTAACAATTTATTCATAGAGGTCAACAATGTTCGAGGATCTTCTACAAGTCCAGCGCCAACCATTGCATTCATAAACAACTGGAAGAAGAATAAATTTATTAATGACTATTATAATTCAGGACATTAAAAATTAAAATGTATTAAAAACTGAGAAATAATTAGCACGATCATTTTAATAATTAACGAATTTCAAACTTAAAGTGTTCAAAATTCAATAATTATATACATATTTGAATTGCTTAGAATTTTACAACATAAAATTTTAATCCTTTTATTTTATACTAAAGAGTTTTTTTGCTGTATTTAAAATTCAAAAGGTCAGAATAAATCTAAAAAAAAAAATTTTAAATTGAGTTCTAAATATTAACACATATTCTAATTATTTTCAACTATTTGGCTTTGTGATAACTTGAAATAAAAATTCTGAAAAACTGAAGAATTCCGGAAGATTATTAAATTACTTTTGGTTTAATTTTCATAAATTTTATGTCTGAAAATTGTATAATTTCCCGTTTTATTTATAAAAATCTTATTTTGCATTTGCAATATTAATTCTCAATACTTGCAATTTCTAAATGAAATTGACACTAATGAATTTTATTAAAATATGGAGACCATTGAAAAATCCTGAAAAATAAAATTCCTGACACTAAAATTCCGGACACTATAGAAATTTCCTGACGGAAAATTGAGAATTTTATAAAATTACCAACACTATAAAATTCCTGACATTGTAAATTGCAAAAAAAAAATAGTAACAAATACATTTAATTATTCAAACGTTAAAATTATTTTTCGTCATTTTTTCACTATCCGCAATTTTCCAGAGATGATAATTTTATATTATCGGTAATCTTATAATATCGATAATGTTATTATCCAGAATTTTTCAATCCTCCCAAAAAATGTATAAACTTTTACCTGTTTTATGAGAAGTTCGGCCAATTCTGGATCCGAACTGCTAAGTTTAACGAGTTTTTGAATTATGGGGTGATTCGGATTAATTTCAAATCGAGGTTGAAGGAGAGTATATCTCGCACTTTCGTCCAACTGATGGCTTTGTGTTCGGATAAAATGCCTCGCTGATGCCATGTCCTGAACTGTAACCACGCACGGATGAGACTCGAGACGATTTGTAGTTTTGACTTCGAAAGCTTTTTTGTCCAAAACATTCTTCATGTAGCTTATTAAATTGTCGATTTCTCCTTTGTTGAGCGACTCTGTTAGATTATCATAAAACTCATATTTATTATTACTATTCTGAGAGGAATTATTTTGAAATTGTATATAAAATTTAAAAAGTAAATAATTTACCGAATTGATCTGCTTTTCCATCTTCTATATCCTGCCGCATTTCCTTTTCCACGGAAGTGAGATTATGATTATTAATTCGCGCCAAGTGCATCAATACCAATTCGTCGTAAGGTTCCGTGCAGAAAAGTACTTCGAGATTTCGCTTTTTAAAAGATTCGTAATAGGGCGATTGTTCAGCTAAAGCTCGGCTAAAAAGAACAGTTAAAGTTATTGATGAAAAATAACATGTAATTTTTATTTATGTAAATCTAAAATGCAAGTAGTATAATAAATCGATGTAATTTAAGAAAGTGGAAAATTACCTTGGTGCTGCTAAATAAAATATATCTTTTTGATCAGTTGCTAATCTCTTACAATATTCCGGAAGACTAACTAATTCTCCAGCTGCTTTGGCGGAAGATTCGAAGCGTAAAAGTTTTCCAATGTCCTCCTAAATATTAAATATAAAAATTAATATAAATATAAATATAAATTAATATTAATTAATTAATTTATTTATTTATTTATATTAATATAAATATATTATTAAATATTAAAATGCAAAAATATATGTAAAGACTTCGTATTTTAAAATTTATGTTTGCAAGTTTTTAAAGGTGACCGCTAAACTTGATTTTCAAAATTTCCTAAAGAGAAAAAAATCGCTTATGCCGTTTTTTTACCTTCTCTACTGTATCATTGCTCATTACGATTCCCTCTTTCAAAAAAAATCCGTAGTGCTTGTAAAATTGATTAAATTCCTCCGTTTTTTTTATTGATCGATCATACAAGAATTTCAGAATTCGAGATGTAAGCACTTTTCGAATTTTCCTTTAAAAAATAAAAAAATTATTTTATTTTTTTATATAGGGCAGCCACAAAATTCAATTTTTCAATTTTGCTAACATTTCCCTTACTTCTCCCTGACTCAAGTTGGAATCGATAGAGTAAAATTTTTTTTGAAATTGCAATTTAGCTGTATTGCGTCCAAGTTCTAACTTCAAAATTCAATCTCTTCATTTTACATAACAAATATTGTAATTAAATATTTTTTCCCTTTGTAGCGTGATTCTTTTTTGAAATCAGGGTGGCCACAAGATTCAATTTCTCAATTTCCCTGACATTTCCATGACTTTTCCCTGACTTTCAGACAAATTTACCTGACAAAAGTATATTAAAAATACGTACGAATTTTCAATAATAATAATATTGAAATTTTTCAAAAATTTCGTATAATATCACTTTAAATCTTTTGAAATGTAAAATCACTTAAAATAACTTCAAATTCGTACAAATCCCTAAAATTTATAACCTTGGAAATATCTTAAAATTCATTAAAGTTTCTTGAATTTCCTAGAAATGTCTTAGAATTCAACGAATTCCAGTCAAATTTATTAATATTTCATGGAATCCCTTCAACTTTCACTACTCTTTTTAAAATTCATCAAAATCATTTGAAATACTTTAAATTCCACCAAAAACTTCAAAATATTTCAAATTCCTAACAATCTCTTAAATCTTAAAATTTCTTGTAATCCTTTAAAATTTTATAAAATACTTTCAGAATTTCTTGAAAAATTTTTTAATTCCACGAGGAACTTTAAAACCCCTTAAAGTGCATTAAAATTTCTTAAAATTATTGGAAATCTATTGAAATCCCTTACCTATTAAAATTCTTTAAAATTTGTTGAAATATTTTTAAAATCCTAGAAACATCTTTAAATTTCTTAAAATTCCACTGCCTCTAAAAAAAAACCCCTGGAAATAAAAAATCTCATAAAATCTTTTAAGAATCAAAAATGACTTTAAATTTTTTTAAATTGTATGAGGACTATTAAAATTCCTTACAATCATTTTGAAAATGTAAAAATTACTTAAAGTTTTTACAAGCTTCTTAAAATCCTTTAGAATTCCACGAAAAATTTTAAAATCCCTTAAAATATGTAAATATCTCTTAAAATTCTTGAAAACCTCTTGAAATTCCGTAAACTTGTATAAAATCTTTTATAAATCATAAAAATTTTGTGAAATCCTTTAAAATTCCATGAAAAAAAATTAAATTCCTTAAAAAAAACTTTAAAATAATCGAAATTTCTTAAAATTCTTACAAACCTTTTAAAATCTTTTTAAATTCCACGGGAATATTTATAATCCCTTAAAATCTCTTTAAAATCTTATAAGTTTCTTAAAATCCTTTATAATTCCAAGAAAAACTTTAAAATCCCTTAGAATACGTAACAATCTTTTAAAATTTTTCCAAAATTTTCAAAATTCCACCTAATCTTTAAAAAATCATAAAAATCTCGTGAAGTCTTTTTAAATTCCTCAAGGAACTTTAAAATTCCTTAAAATTCTTTGAATTCCCTAAACTTCCTTAAAAATCTCTTAAAACTTCATGAAGTTCTTTAAAATTCAACTAAAGCTTTTAAATATTATACAAATCTCTTATAATCACTTTAAATTCCTAGAAACCTCTTAAAATTCTTTAAAATTGTTGAAAATGCCTTGAAATCATTAGAAGCCTAGAAAATCTGAAAGAATACCTAAAAATTATTTATAATCCTTCAAAATCCTTGGATAGTTTTTAAAATTTGTTAAATAAACTATAAAAATTATATATGTAATACGACAAAAATAACGTAGTTAGCATAAATATCAATTTCTATTTTCCCTGACAACTACTCGCATTTCCCTGACATTTCCCTGACTTCCCTGACTTCCCTGACCTTTGACCACCCTGGAAATAGAAGTTTGTCTACAAAGCTAAAAAATATATAATTATAATATTTGTTGAGTAAAATGAGGAAATCCAATTTTGAGGTTTGAACTTGGATCCAACATCCTTAATTAAATATATAAATTTAAAGTTATCTGTTTCGAAGAATAAATTTTTGTAGAACTCACGTAATGAGAGCACTATTTTGCAGCAGCTCTCGGCTTAAATTAAGAGGAATATCTTCTGAATCGACGACACCTTTAACAAATCTGAGCCACTTTGGCAAAATAGCATCGGCTTTGCTCATTATCAAAATCTTCCGACTGTATAAAGACACACCGATCGAAGTATTTTGACTAGACTCAAAAAGTCCTGGCTTATCATTAGGAAAATAAAGCAGTGCCCTGATATTTATCGGTGCATCAGTTGAATAATGTAATGTAAATTGAGGGGCGTCGTAACAATTTCCGATAAATCGATAAAATTCGGCGTGCTGTTCTGGAGTTACATCTTTTGGTTCCATTGTCCACAGAGGCTAAACAAAGTCAATATTTTATATTTAATATTTGAATATAATCTTCAGAATCCCAAGGAAATAACAAATATCATTTATGAATTATTCATAAATTATTTTGAAACTCTGCGTAAAGTTAAAAAAAAATTCATCTAAAGAATTTTCTTCTTAAGGATGTTGGACCCAAGTGTTAAGCTCAAAATCCCATTCTTCATTTTACTCAACGAAAATTATAGATAAATATTTTTTCGCTCTGTAGCGTTAATCTTTTTTCAAATATAAGACTGTGTACAAAGCGAAAAAGTATTTAGTTTCGATACTCTTTACATAAAATGAGGAATTCAAAATCTGACTTTAAAACTGAATTTTTTCATTTTACTTAAAAAATATTTGAATTAGATATTTTATCGCTCTGCACGCACAATTCTAGTTAGAAATTGATTAATTCTACAGAGGGAAAAAATTATAAATTTAATCTTTGTTGAGTAAAATGAAGAAATCGAATTTTTAGATTAGAACTTGGCTCCAACACCCTTAAGGGCATGCATTGCGCTTGGTTGTAAAAAATTTTTTTTGGCGTTCACCATGTCCAAACGGAATGATATATCGCTCTCAAGCTTTGGAATACAGGAAATGAGACATTAAATTACGTTTGTGTATTTAGTTGGAGCCATAATTTTGAAAAAAATCAGATCCCTACTTTACCGACTTGATTTTTTTTCAAAATTTTGACTACAACTGAATATACAAACGCAATTTAATGTCTTATTTCCTATATTCCAAATTTTGAGAGCGATATATGATTCCGTTTGGACATGGTGAGCGCCAAAAAAATTGGTTACCGTAGAGCATACCCTTAAACTTATAAAACTTATTAGACACATAAAAAGAAAAATACGTAGAGATTTAACTAAGAACATTTTTTTCGCAGATTAATCGCATTTTGATTTTGCTTTTATGTTTACAAAATGATCTGTTTAAAAATTTTAGAATGAAGATTAACAAATGTGTTGTTTTAATTAATTTGATTAAAATTGAGCCGAACGCTACAAAATATTATGAAGTTTTCAAATTTTTAAACAGACAATTTTAAAATTAGAAAAAAAATTAAAATGCAATTATTTTTAAAAAAATTGTAGAGCAGAATATCTGAGAACAATTTTTCTTTTTGTATGTGTTATAAATTTGGTAAATTTACAAAAAATCGGTGAGATGAATTCTTTTATAAAGAAATGGAGTTACCCATTTTATAATTAAAAAATTCGAAATTCTTCCAACCTGAATAACGTTGACTTTTTTTCCATTGACGAAAATCGGACTACCCACGAAGTTGCTATACTTTTTAATAATGCCTGCATAAAATTCAAAATTGATTAAAATTTTGTTTTAAGTCGAAGGGTTCATATTTTGAATTATTTTTTAATTTCTTTGAAAACTTTTAAAATTGTTAAATCCCTTCAAGCTAGAACTAGAAATATTTTAGTACATATTCTTTTGAAATCCCTTAAATTCCACGATCATTAAAATTCCTATAAAAGAACTATTAAAAACTCTTAAAATTTTATGAAATGCTTTAAAATTCCTTTGAAATTTTAAATCCGTTGTAGACTCAAAATTTGAATCAACAATCCTCGCTTTAAATTTAATAAATTTGTATAAAAATTTATAATTAAATTTCTTACGATTTACTGTCGCATCGTCACTGAATTCTCGACAATCTAGTCGAAGATGCAAAACTATTTTCGTTCCCGGTTGAACTCCTTCTGCTTTGGAAATCTCGTAGCTTCCAGATCTGTTTAATTTTTTTATTTTATTTTATTTATCGTCTTAATAGCAATTTTTATTAATATTTTAAGAGATTTTTTAATGTTAATTAATAGTTTTACCCATCGGTAATCCAGTGAAGACCTTCGGAATCCTTTGCATAGGATTTTGTAAAGACTTCGACTTTATCAGCGACCATGAAGGCACTGTAAAATCCCACTCCAAATTGACCAATGATGTTCGAGGCATCAAAACCTTGCTTTTCTTTCAATTTCTCTAAGAAGGCCTAGAAAGTTTAGATAAAACATTAACATTAAATTTAATATTATTTAAATAATTACTTATCTGATCCCTATCTTACTGTTTTTTTTCTCTACAACGTTATTTCTAAATTTATTGAAATATGAAATTGGAAATTTCTAAAATTAAAGTAAATATGCTAAGGTACGTTTATCTGGCCCTACATTTTTATTGAAATAAAAAAAAAATTTCGAAATAATTTTTTCATAAATGTAAATATTTATGACTAAATAAATGTACCTTAATGTTTTTTATTTTAATTTTATAAATTTTCAATTTGATATCTCCATAAATTTTGAAGTAACGTTGCAGAGAAAAAAATTTCAGTAAGCTAGGTATCGGATTGCTAAAAATTGAAGCGAAACAATTTTGAATTCTTCTAAATAATTTAATTTAAAAATCTTTCAATTTGACATTATTCAAATTTTAGGGCTGTTAGTTGAAAATGCTTCAACTTTAAAAACTATAACTTAGAATTGATTTCTTTTTCTTAATTCAAACCCATTAAATTAATTAAACCCATCAAAATTAAATACAATAAAAAAAGAATATCAATTAATAAAACAAATGCAAAATAAAGCAATTTTACATTTTGTTTTAAATTTAATTTTATAAATCGAGAATAAACTAGAAAAGAACAGGGACTTTTTTTATGATTATATTTATTTATTTTTTGCTTATAAAGTTATTGTTATTTGTAATTTTGAAAATTTTTCTCATCTGTCTGTAAATTATGAAAATTCAAAGCTGATGTAAGAAAGTATCATCATAATAATAATACCATATTGGAGGATGGAAGAAGGGGTGGAAGAGAGGGAACTGGAAAAAGTCGAGGAAGAGGGGGGAAAATTTTTTATATAACTACAAACTATTGTTTAAAATATGTAATTATTTATATTAAAGTAATTATTTATATTAAATAAAATTATTATGAGCAAGCAAATCATATTTGTTTCCAGGAAGCAAAGAGCTCATTGAATGTGCAAAAAAGTTTATACAACCAATATAATTTCACAGCTAGATATTTGCTTTTATTTACCTTAGAACCGGAACGAGCAATCGTTCCCAAATTGGAAATCAACTCCTCACGAGTCATTCCAATTCCGGTGTCCTGAATTGTAAGAATTTTGTTTTGTTTATCAGTGGCGATATGAATTTCCAAATTTCGATCTCCGCCCTCATCGACCGATAAATTCTCACTCGATCTTAAATAGCGAAGTTTCTCTAGAGCGTCGCTCGCATTTGATACCAGTTCTCGAATAAAAACCTGAAATTAGAATTTTTTTAATAGTATTTTATACAAAACTATTATAGTTTTACTTTACATGATTGTTAAAAGGTATTAAAATTGTGCTTGAAATGAATCTAGGTCGAGGCCTAATTAATTCAAAAATATATATATTATTAATTCAAAAATTATTAATATTTTTATAAAACTTTGAGATTCGACGTTTTTTGCAATATCTTCTTAAAAAATTGGCAAAGTGACTTCAACCTAGGTTCATTTCAAGTACGATTTTGATACCTTTTAACAAAATTAAAAGAATTAAATGTAATCTATGATGTAATTAAATTTAAGAGTATAGTGTATAAAATATTTTCGAGAACTTTGACGAGGATCAAATACTAAAAGGAATTACCTCTTTATCAGAGTAAAGAGACTTTGCAACAATGTCGAGTAGCATTCTCGTTTCCGATTGGAATTCAAATTTGGAACTTTCACCTGTGAAAGAAAAAAAACAGTGATTAAAGAACATTCCGAAAATTCGCTTCAGATCAACTTCTTTTATTTGAAGAAAGTAAATTAGATTTTTCACCTGTGGCTTTTTCTGTGTCTTTTATTATGTTGTGGTAATCTGTTTCGGTTGCGTTTTCCGCTGCAGCTTGAGATGAAAAAAACCTGGCATGATTGTATACCAACGCTGAAAATTTTAAACATAAGGTAAATTATATTTTTGTGGTCCGTCTCCTAAAGTTAGATGTGAGTAAAGTTGGAGCGAAGAAGATGAATGGGCTCTCTGTGGATCCTCTTGATGGAGTTTATTCTCATAAGTTTTAATTCAAGATATTTTTTTTTTCTAAACTAGAAAGAGAGAGGTATTCCTATTCATCCCCCATCCCCATCTCCTCAAAAATATTTTTTATCTGGGCAGACACCAGTTGAATAAACATTAAATTAATGTAAAGGTATAACAAATTAATTTTATAACTCTCATATTTTATATTTTTTTTATAATAATATGTAATAATTACTAATCAATAACGATTATTATTATTATTATTATTAGTAATAAATTCGTTTTTTTAACTTTATAGTTACAGCATATTCGACTTTTTTTTTAATTTGTAAGGTTGTTGGAGCAACAGAAAAAATGTCATTTTTTAAATTAGATTTTAAGCCTGTTGGAGCAACGGACAAAAAGTCATTTCGAATATATATAGTTTTTAGGCCGCAAAAATACACGAATTGAAATTT
>CAJFCP010025898.1:140797-153096 GCA_904066005.1 Synergus itoensis | reverse complement strand
CATCGATTTCAAAAGTGTGTTCACTTGAAATGAAATCCCCCATATATATATATATATATAAATGATATAAATAGTCCTGAATTTGCATCGTTCTTCAGGTGAATAGGAATAATAAATTCAAATCAATTTGAAAGAAATGCGCACTTATTCTTTTTTAGATTTATATACAAAAGTTATTTTTTTGGTTCCAAGTTCTAACCTCAAATTTCAATTTCCTCATTTTACTTATTAAATATTATATAATATTATAATTATATTATATATTATATATAATTATATAATTATAATATTATATATTATTATAATTATAGAGGGCAGTAGCTTTAAGGCTGTGTTAATAGAAGGCTAATTTTTAATTTATAATTATTATTATTAATTAAGGGCGTTGGAGCCAAGTTCTAATCTAAAAATTCGATTTCTTCATTTTACTCAACAAATATTAAATTTGGAATTTTTTCCCTCTGTAGAATTAATCAATTTTTAACTAGAATTATGCGTACAGAGCGAGAAGATATCTAACTCAAGTATTTTTTAAGTAAAATTAAAATATTGAATTTTGAAGTTAGATTTTGAATTCTTCGTTTTATGCAAAAAGTATCGAAAATAAATATTTTTTCGCTCTGTACACAGTCTTATATTTGAAAAAAGACAGAGTGCTACAGAGAGAAAAAATATTTATTTATCATTTTCGTTGAGCAAAATGGAGAATGGAGTTTTGAGCTTAAAACACTTGGGTCCAACACCCTTAAGGGCATGTAATACTTTACCACAAGAGCAATTTAGTTTACCCCATTATACATTCATAATAATAAATATTTGTAGCTAATAAGAGTCAATAAACATTCGCCTCATGTAGACAAGGGTTTATTGACTCTTATTAGCTAAAAATATTTATTATTATGAATGTATAATTGGGTAAACTAAATTGCACTTATGGTAAAGTATCACATGCCCTTAATCAAGTACATTAATTATTAATTAATGTTTACAGTTTCATGAGAGTATAATATAAAATGCAAATAAAATATACATTTAGGTATTTTAAATTAATTATAATTGATAAGAGCAAACCACGAAACCGACGAAACAAAATCATAATCATGGGGCGGCGCACTCTGGGAAAAAGGTAAAAGTTTTGTCCTAAAATCATGCGGCTCTCGATAGACGCAACCTATGGAGATGGGCCTTTGTGGAAATTTTTCGAAATGTAATAATAATTTGCTGCATACATCATTTGAATCCATTTAAAAAAATGAAAAATATAAAAAAAAAAACAAAAATTGAAGATTTGACCCGAGGTTTTGAAGGTCAAACGATGACCTTGACCTTTTCGTATTATTTTTCCCATATTCTAAATCCCTCCAGCTTTCACTTAATCCAAAAAGGCCCATCTCCATACGTTTTGCGTCTATCGAGAGCCGCATGATTTTAGGACAAAACTTTTACCTTTTTCCCAGAGTGCGGCGGCGTCCCATGTTTGCGTTTTGCGTTGCAAATAAAATAAAAATATAAATAAATAAATAAATAAATACATAATTAACTTATTAAAAATAATTACTAACATTTTATATAGTTAATTACAAAAATGAAATATTCACTTACCTTAAAACACATATTTAAATCGGAAATTTTCTTGCGTATCTTTTATTCCTCATTATAAAAGGGGCCAACTAAATCGAGTGCTAAAATTATATAACCGGTTATTGCATGTAACTCCTCAATTTTCTGGATATAAACAACGATACTCAAGTAAAACGATATGCTTACCTACAAAATACATTAAAAAGTTTATTTTCGTTTTCTTTATTTATATCAATTTTAGGGGCCCCCACCAAATGCTGGCCCCAGGGCCCCCACAAACCTAAGTACGGCCCTGCTTACCACATTTATTCCTCATCTGCAATAGTGACAATGTAATAAATATTTATTGCAATTAAATCTAAAGGGAATTTTGAGACCCTTTTAGTTAGTAGACCTTTTTATAATTATAGAATTTAATAATCATACGATTGAACTTTCACTGCTCATTTTTCTTTGATTTATTTTAGTATGGGTGCGCTATAAAAATCGTGCGGTCTAATCGGTCTAATAATAAATTTCTAGCTGTCCCTGGCTGGCGGCACGTCTGCTGCATACTATACCTAGTACTATAGCTGGTGGTTATAATTGTTATATATATGTCTCTAAATATTACTCTCTTTCTCCAGCAATATTTCCACGTTGAAAATTTGGGTGGGACATCAGATCTTCTTTTCCTCTCAAGCCTCAAGTAAAACCAAGTAAAACTTGAGTGAAAGCGCTCTGATTTTCATTTTTCATTTTTTATTCGTTCTTGACCTTTCCCAACTAATACGAAAACGATTTCTGTCTGTCTCAGAGCGACGTCGAAACTATAGATATACCAGATATACTATATAGATATATATATATATATAGGTATACCTATACTTATAGACCACGTGCACATGCAAAGTTTAGCTGGTTGGTTGCCTGCAACGGATCCTCAATGACAAGTTCAAGATCCTTGGTAACGTACATTGTTTTCGATTGACAATCTACATACTTCCCACTGTCCAAATTCATTTACATATGACCGTTACGTATTTTGCATTTCGGGATATTTTCTAACCGTTCCTTCAAATCGCTCGAATTCTCGAAATTCTAACCTTACAATCCACTGGTGTTTTCCTCTTTTAGCTTCCCCGGAAAAAAGAAACGATTGAACGATTACTTTACATATTGAATTGGAATTTTTTTTTCATTTGTTTAAGAATGTGGATTTAACAATCGTTTTTCTGAATCGGAATAATGTATTTCAATCTTCGGTCTCCAAAATTTAGATGGTTTTATCAGAAAACTCCGATTGAATAGAAATTTTTTCATTCTTTTTTACTATCCGTTCATTAAATATTTGTCCCTGAACAAAAGTTGGAATAAGTCAGCCAAAAAAATCGTTAATAAAAAAGATTCACGTCACTGTAAAGATATTTTAATCTCATTCATCGTTTTTCACAAAAAAATTATTTTAAAAGTTATGAGCAGATACGTCAAAAAACATGGTTAATCGTAAAAATAGTAGTTATTTATAATATTTATAAAAATTTATAATAAAGAAAGATAAAATTCAATTTTTAATTTTTGTTCGTGAATTTTTGTAAATACTTTTAGAAAATTGTAATTATTCATAAATCTTTGTGGAAATTTATAATTTTGCAAGAAATTATAATCGTATTTTGTGCTATTTTTTGAAACACTGTAAATTTAAATATTTTAGGTTTAGAGTTATCTGCTTACAGAGTGTCTTCATATTTTTACATATCATTTTTGAAAAAGTATTTATACATATTTATAATTATACTATCTGCCGATCTTATGACCTTGTTTACAATTTTTTATTGAAAGCATTTATGTAATCTTCTCGATTTTTTTCATTTCCTTCTACTGATATTAAAAAGTCGAATATTCATCTAATTTATCAAACTATATGCAAAATATTGTGGAATTATTACATACGCTAAAAAATTTTCAATTTAGAATTTTACAAAATTTATTTATTATTACTTACAAAATTTCAACGATTTATTATTTGAAATTGAACATTCGTTAAATTTTGAAGGATTTTGTGGAATTTTAAAATATATAAAATTTTTAAAATGAATTTGAAGGATTTCATAAAATTTTAAATGATATAAAAAATTATTATTATTATTATTATTATTGTTATTATTATTTTGGTAAAATGGAGAATTTAATTTTGAAATTAGGGTTTGAATCCAACGCCCTTAAGGGTGTTGGAGCCAAGTTCAAATCTAAAAATTCGATTTCTTCATTTTACTCAACAAATATTAAATTTTGATTTTTTTCCCTCTGTAGAATTAATCAAATTTTAACTAAAATTATGCGTACAGAGAGCGAAAATATCTAATTCAAATATGTTTTAAGTAAAGAGAAAATAATGAATTTTGAAGTCAGATTTTGAATTCTTCGTTTTATGGAAAAAGTATCGAAACTAAATATTTTTTCGCTCTATATGCAGTCTTATGTTTGAAAAAAGATTAGTGCTACAGAGCGAAAAAATATTTATCTACAATTTTCGTTGAGTAAAATGAAGAATGGAATTTTGAGCTTAACACTTGGGTCCAACGCCCTTAAAGCTCAAATTAAAAATTAAATATAGACATATAGTTGTATGTACTTAGAAGGAAGTAAAATTAAAATTAATCGATTATTTCTAATTTTTCAGCTTGTGCCAGTTTTGGCGGCTGTGGGGACAATAGTAATAATAGGACTAGGCGTAAAGCTCTACCTCTCGTTTGTACCTGGTAAAAATAAGAAGAAAATATTACTGGAAGACCCTGTGGTCAAGTACACTCTTCCTCTGATAAAAAAAGACATTATCAGCCATGATACGAGGCGATTTCGATTTGGTCTTCCAACTCCAGAACACGTCTTGGGCCTTCCTGTCGGCCAGCACGTGCATTTAACTGCAAAAATCAACGACGAAGTCGTCATTCGGGCTTACACTCCAGTATCCAGTGACGACGATAAAGGATACGTTGACTTAGTCGTTAAAGTTCGTGTTTTATTGACTTTTATAAAATATAGATTCCAGATCCATTAAGCTAGCACCTCCACAATCGTATTTATGTATTTCCAATATTTTATAATTTTAGACTTTTCTGTGGCACCAATAAACATTTTTGGGCTCCTTTAAATTTTTCAAAAAATCGATTTTGCTGTGAATCGGTTTTGCTTGCTCCAACGTCTAAAATCGCAAAATATCAAAAAATCAATTGCACCATAATTTTGGGCGTTTTTTAGGCTCTTGAATTCAGAAAATAAAAATTCTCCAAAAACAACCCTTAAGTTCCAAAATCAACTCCAATTACAGAAGTTCAATTTTTCAAACATTGAAGTATGCAGTATTTTTGGGCTTTTTTGGGCTCCTCAATTCCGCAAAAATAAACACTCCAAAAACAATCCTTAAGTTTCAAAATTAATTTAATTTTCAAATTATAGAAATGCAATTTTTCAAAAATTGAAGCACACAGAAATTTCGATCTATACAAATTCAATAACCGTTTCTTTTACATATGATAGGAGAGATATTGAGTTTTAATTTGTATCTATTTATTCTTTTTTTAGGTTTACTTCAAAAATGTTCATCCAAAGTTCCCTGATGGGGGAAAAATGTCTCAGCATCTTGATAATTTGGCTATATCAGACACCGTCGATTTTAGAGGACCTTCCGGTCGGCTTGTTTATCAAGGACAGGGCAAATTTGCTATTAAATTGTTGAGAAAGGACCCGCCTGTAGAATATAATGTCAAAAAGGTGAGGGGAACTTAAACGAAATGTAATTTGAATTGAAAAATTTAACGTTATAAAATATCTATTGAATCTTGTGGCCACCCTGGAACACAAAAAATTCGAGTGATCGACGTCTCGTGGCAACCCTTTAAAATTTTTATAATTTTACAAAAAACAATATTTTCAGGTTGTAATGCTGGCCGGAGGAACAGGAATTACTCCCATGTTGCAATTGGTACGAGCGATGATAAAAGACCCCAAGGATCATACACAGGCGTCTCTCCTCTTCGCAAATCAAACCGAAAAAGACATCCTCCTTAGAGAGGAACTAGAAGAAATCGCAAAGAAGCATCCTGATAGGTTCAAGCTCTGGTTCACCCTCGACACTAGCAGTGAAGGTTGGACTTATAGCACAGGCCACATCAACGCTGAGATGATTTCCAAACATATGTTCCCACCTTCTTCAGACACTATCGTTTTGATGTGCGGCCCTCCGCCAATGATCAATTATGCTTGTACACCCAACCTCGATAAACTCGGATACGATTCGAAATTGCGTTTCGCGTACTGAAAATTCCTCCTCGTTCCTCGAGTTAATCGGCTTTTCGATTGTAGATTGAAATTGAGATTAAGTTTATTAAGATTGATTGTGAGACCCATCGAAACCAAACCCGATATATACGCTTTGTAGGATAAACCGTTATGAAAAAAGCATTTTATTGCATTTTACGAATGAAATATCTCAATTCTATAAACTACAAAAATTTTTAATTGATAAATTTTATTTCTATAAATTTTCCTAACATTTAGATTATTATTTGTATTGAATAGTTACCGGCCAAACGGGTATAAGTGCCAAAACGTGTTTTTCACAGTTGACACGAGAAATTATCATTTTAAGTATTGGATCCAAGTTCTAATCTCAAAATTTAATTTCCTCATTGGCAGGATGTCTACTGTACGAGAATTTAAGGAAATCCGGGAATTTATAGAAGTCCAGAAAAATCCGCAAATTGTCCTTGAGATTTTATGTTTAAAGCGAGAAGTGGATTTCCGGTTTGAAAAAACTTTTCCGAATAATCAACCTAAATATTTTTATTTAACACTTGCAATTTTTGTTAAATCTCTTGAAATTATTTTCAAATCCTTTAAAAAGAAACTTCATAATTTTGTTCTAAAACAAAGAATTCGAAATCTAAGCACGAAACTCAATCTTTTCATTTTACACAAAAAAAAAAAAGATTAAAACTAGGCATTTTTTGTTCTATTCTCGTAATTTTACAGAGTGAAAAATTTCTAATTATTATATTTATTCAATAAAATGAGGAAATCAAAATTTGATATCAGAACCTGAATTCAACATCCTTAATTTTAAACATAAAACTACGAAAACGTTTCGAGCTACTGTCGGGCTCTATTGAATCGTGTAAGGAGCGCCTAGAAAAAAGCAAACATTTATGCCCGAATTCGAAAACGTTGAGAAAGACATAGAAAGTATTCTAAAGTAAAATCGGCAAGGTTCGTTTTGTGCTATATAAAAAACGTAGCTTTGAAGATTAGAAGATTGTATCCTAGACGTTGGAACCGCTAGCTGTTATAAATGGAATTTAGTTTTACTCGTATATCGAAAAACTTACAGAAAATCTAGTACAAAAGTTTTGCGGTTTCGATTCGTCGCTAATTTAGAACTTAGATCAATGAAAAATGACATTTGTTTTTACATTTTTTTTTCTTTTTTTTCGAATATAAAAATCGCAAGAGTATTCATATAAAAAAGATCTAGCAATCCTAAATAAAAATGTTAAATCCGCTTTAGTAGAAATGCAGCTGGATAACGGTTAAGAGTGTTGGATCCAAGTTCTAACTACAAAATATTTAATAAATATTATAACTAGATATATTTTTTTCGCACTGACTGTTTAACCTGTTTAAATAGAAATATGCATACAGAGCCAAAAAATATATTTATTGAAAAAGAGGAAATCGAATTTTGAGATTAGAACTTGGACTCAACGTCCTTAAGGCATTTATTAATGTTGTAACTATATTGTATTGTTATAAAAAATAAGGTTTAAAGCAAAAAATCTTGATGCTTGTTCACGAATCAATGGGCAATTTAATTCTAGTTTTGTTTTTGTTGTCTGATTTAATTTGGATCTATTGTATTTTTCAATCTAATATAATTTCTCACCGATTCGTGAATGGAAGTTTTTTTTTATTAATTAATCTCATGAAGTCTTCACTCTCTGGAAATAATAGATATTTTTTTTCTCCCTAGTGGTGCTTATTTTTTAAATAGTGTTATAGATGTAGAGCGGAAAAATGCCTGGTTTGAATACTTTTTTGGTAAAATTAAAAGATTAAATTTCGGGGTTAGAACTTGAGCCCAGCACCCTTAATTTTAATGATTCAGAATATAATAGAATTTATGTTAGTTTTTAAACTTAGAATTAGAAATATTTAAATATTTGAATTTCAAATAATAAAATTTTAGATCTGAAGAAAAAAATTTATCAAAAAATCGTTCAAGCAAAAAAGTTTAAAATTCTTTTTTAAATGTAGGATAATTTTAAATAATTTGAATTTAAGTGTTTTAAATAAAACAAACCTAAAGTTTCTATTTCGACCCTAGAAAGTATCATTATCAATTCAAAAACCGCTTTCCTTCAATTAAAAAACAATAATGAATCAGTAATAAGAAAGAATCTATGTTTATTCATTTCTCATTCATTATTCCTGCTATTTACCAATGATTAAAATCATCTCATGATGTTTATATACATATTGATCATATCGTATAACATCAATTCAGTTAATCTAACTAATTCTTTATTATACTTCTTCGATTATCGTAGTATGAAAATTATGCTGACTTTCTATTTCCCCAGCGAGCACAAATTCCAAAGACGTCATAAAAACCTTTTCGAAAAAGTGTTTAAATATGAAAATTTTCGCGTAAAACGAAGATTTCGAAATCTAATTTTAAAATTCTATAATTTCGCTTTATGCGAAATATAATAAAAATATATATTTTCTCGCTCTGTATACATATTTTTACTTAAAAAGTGAGTAACAATACAGAGGGAAAAAATATCTAATCAAGATATTTGTTAAGTAAAATGAAGAATTCAATGAATTCAAGGTCTAGCCTCAAGTAAAATGATGAAATCAATTTTTGAAATTAGAACTTGGATTACTTTAACGATCTTCTAAAAACCTTCCAATCTGCTGGAAATGTTTTTAGGAGATTGAAGTTTTATAGAAGTATAGAAAATCAAAAGATCTGCTATTCCTCGATCGTAGAAACTTTTAATGATATTTGTGTCCACTGAGTTCTGACATGAGATTGCAGATTGAAGATTGAAAAACATGGAGGTAAAGTCTGAAATCAAACGGCAGCTGAGCGACTCTCTTAACTCTGGAAGGCATCATTTGTAAACTCATCGTCGTCGTCATCCTCGTCTTCATCGCTCTCGAAAGTATTGTCAGGAATGTCGTACAAACGTATCATTGGCTTGTTGGGATCCTTCATGATCAGATACTTTCCATCTTTCTGCTTCATGCAGATATCAACAATACACCTCAGGATTCCCCACGCGTTGTCCATATTGAGATTGATCTGGGTGGCGAATTCGTTGGGCTTGTACTGCTGGGTACCAAGAATCACATGCTTACTAGAGTCGCGAACCATGGCTCTCGAGACATATCCGAACTTAATTTGATCAGAACCTGCGAGCAGAGCCTGAACAGTCCACTTGGCCAATTTGCAGGCGTTATTTCGCAATTCGTTTGCGAGAACAGCACCACGTTGGGTGTCGAGCTTCTGACGCCACTCGACGCCACTCGCGACCTTTGAATCCCATTCATTCAAGGCTTTTACAGTCAAGAACTGGGTCTCGTTGTTGGGACCTTGCATGACGGCGTCGTGCTCGCATCGAGCGATCAGGACGATGCCATTATTCAAGTCCCACTTCCGGTAGCGATAAGCCACACTCGCGACGTCTCCTTCCTCTTCCTCGGAAATGAAAGGATTACCTAAAAAAAATAATGTGAATTAATTAAATGCAATCGTGAACTTGTTTAAGTCGTAATTTTACTCAACAATTATTTAAATTAAATATTTTTCGCTTTCTAGATGTATTCTGTTTAAAATACAAATGTACCTATAGAGCGAAAAATGTTTAATTTTAATACTTTTTGTGTAAAATAAGCAATTCAAAATTAACCGAAAAACTCAATCTTTTTATTTTACTCAAAAAGTATTTAAATTGCAGATTTTTTAGCTCTGTATCTATAATTCTATTTGAAAAATGAGTAATTAGACCAGAGTTAAAAAATATTTAATTATAATATTTATCAAGTAAAATGAAGAAATCCAATTATTGTTTTAGAACTTGGGTCCAACAGCCTTAATTTATAAACTTGTATAGTAAATCATGCGAGTTGTTTCTTGAATTAAGAGACTAAATAATAGTTAATGAAAATAAAAATTTTTCAATCAATATTGGTTTCATAATCAAAGGAAATTAATTAAGAATCTTGGATACAATTTCGCATTTTCAAATTTCTATTCATGTCAATGAAAACCCATTCACCGCTATCAGTTCTAGTTACCTTCTTCGAATTTGTATCTCGGTTCCGTGGATTTAAGAACCTGCTGGGAGAAATTGTGATTGATGAATGTGGCTTCCAGAGCCAGATTCCTCGGCGAATTAAGAGAGTTGTTTTCGTCTTGAGGAGGCTCTTGGCTCGTTTCATTGACAGAAAGAAGATCGAACTCGGTGTTGTCTCGTTTATCGAGGAAGAGCTTGTCTCCGATTTTCTCAATGACAATATCCCAGGAGTAATTACTGCGAGTGCAACACATGATCGTTGCGAGAATAGCATCAGTGGCATAAACATTGCCTTCCGTTTTCGAGAGTTTACGAATCACAGGGTCGTCAGTAGTCGTGACGGTGTGGAAAATACGGTCGATTCTTTGCAGAGGTTTCTCGTTCTTGACGTTGACTCTGTCATAAGTTTTATCATAGTACTCTAGAGACCCGCAGCAAAGAATGTCCTCTCCGTCTTTCACAGCAGGAAGGGACAATTTTGCCAATCGAGGGAAATCCATTTCTTCGATCGTGGTCCAATCTGGACGCACGGTGACAGAAGCGTCGCGAATTTTGAGCGGAGTTTGATTCTTGTTGTTTCGGAAACCTTGCTGACGACCCCAACGTTTCCCCTGGCCCTTGCGATCTCGATCACGGTTCTTGAACTTGCCCAAGTTCTGCATCTGGTTACTTCCTCCGCGTTGACCTCGATTTCTCATGTTACGTTGATTCCTGCCGTAACGTCCTCGCTGATAGGCTGGCTTCTGAGCTCTGGTGGTGTCCACCAAGTGGAATGTCGACTCGTCCTCATCGTGGTAGTAGGCGTATTGACTTCCAGAACCGAATTGGGACGCATATTTGCCTGAAAAAAGTTTAAATCGTTTAAAATTAAATTTTTTGACATCTAATATTTTGAGCTATTTAAAGCTCACGAAATTATAAAATTATGAACTATTTTAAATTGAAGAATTTTAAATTAAGGGTGTTGGAGACAAGTTCTAATATAAAAATTCGATTTCTTCATTTTACTCGAAAAATATTAAATTTGCAATTTTTTCCCTCTGTAGAATTAATCAATTTTTAACTAGAATTATGCGTACAGAGCGAAAAGATGTCTAACTCAAATACTTTTTGAGTAAAATGAAAATATTCAATTTTGAAGTTAGATTTTGAATTCTTCATTTTATGCAAAAAGTATCGAAATTAAATATTTTTTCGCTCTGTATGCAGTCTTATATTTGAAAAAAGATTAGCGCTACAGAACGAAAAAATATTTACCTATAATTTTTGTTCAGTAAAATGGAGAATGGAATTTTGAGCTTAACACTTGGGTCCAACGCCCTTAAGGGTGTTGGAGCCAAGGTCTAATCTAAAAATTCGATTTCTTCATTTTACTGAACAAATATTAAAATTGGAATTTTTTCCCTCTGTAGAATTAATCAATTTTTAACTAGAATTATGCGTACAGAGCGAGAAGATATCTAACTCAAATACTTTTTAAGTAAAATGAAAATATTCAATTTTGAAGTTAGATTTTGAATTCTTCATTTTATGCAAAAAATATTGGAATTAAATATTTTTTCGCTCTGTATGCAGTCTTATATTTGAAAAAAGATTAGCGCTACAGAGCGAAAAAATATTTATCCATAATTTTCGTTGAGTAAAATGGAGAATGGAATTTTGAGCTTAAAACTTGAGTCCAATATTCTTAATCGATTAAAAATAAATTGGTGAGGTTCCAAATTTGACAATTAAATCGAATTTTAATTTTAAAGACTGATATTTGTAGAGAATTTCCAGGTGCATCATTTTTCCCCTTGCAAAAATTTGTAGGTTTTGTAGTTTTTGAAGTAATTGATAAAAAGTGGATTTTTCGAAAACGAAAAATTATTAGTGATTTTTTAGTGAGAGGCTGATTTTGAGGTTGGAAACCTCTCAGTAAAGAAAAGGACAACTTACTCGTAAATTTCTTATCCTGGTAAGCCGATCCGGTCCAATCCGCGATCTAAAAAAATTGAGGAATTATTGTTAAGTCGAGAATGTAAATTTAAATAAAGTCTAGAATAACTTCGAGTCATATGTCTCACCTTGCCAAGCCTGTCACTTTTGGAAAATGGTTGATACGGCATGTCTTTAAATTGATCGGGAAATTCACAAGGACCCCAGCCATCCGGATTATCCTGAATTCCCGGTGCCACAAAGTGCGATTTATCGTCCTTAATTTCTACATCTTCGGATATCGGGGTTTCCTCAGTTAAATTCATTTTAAAAAATTTCTTCACGATCGGAAAAAATACTGAAACACTTCACAAAATCTCGATGGCGTCAGCTAGGCAGGGTTGCCAGCAGGGTGACCATCTAGTTCGAGCAAAAAATCCCAATCCAGCGCATGAAAAT
>CAJFCP010025898.1:109962-125797 GCA_904066005.1 Synergus itoensis | reverse complement strand
CTCTAGTGTCAAGGCCTTTTTTTAAAGGCTTTTTTACATTTTTTTTTTCTAATAAACTATTGAAATAAAACAATTTATAATATATACATTATTTTTATTCATATTTCAACAATCTTTGTGATTTTTTTTGAGCCAATATATTCCATATAAAAAGAGATACAGCGCCCAACAGGACCCCATAAAAAAAAAATGCTGCAACTGCTGCCATGATTCCGGCCGTTCTGCTTATCTGAAATCAAAAAATCAAAGATCATTTTAATTATGAGACTTGAGGCTCTACATGGAACCAAAATCAAATCAAAATTCCAAAAATAATAATGTTTTTTCCGCTTTAGAAAAAAAAGTTCAAATTTTCGCACTTTTTTTGGGGACTATTTAGCTGTTAAAAAAAAAAAGTTATGAAGCAATCTTAATTATTTTGGTTCATCTGGTAACTATGTATGTACTAAAGATACTGTATAAATTTGAGCAGAATCGGTTAATTAGTTTTTGAGATTTTATGGCAGCAGTTTGTAAAAATCGTGTTTCGAGAAAAACGCTGTACCACTTTTTATAATACAATATATTGGCTCAAAAAAAGTCACGAAGATTGTTAAAATGTGAATAAAAATGATGTACATATTATAAATTATTTTATTTCAATAGTTTATTAGAAAAACAAAATTAAAAAAAGCATTAAAAAACAGCCTTCACACTAGAGGACCCCCTTAAATAATAACCCAGAGGGCACAAAATTTGGTGACGTCTTTACGACGTCATTAAGATGTCTTTGCGATTTCGTAAAGATGTCATAAGATTTAGTGGTGTCTACGATATCGTTACGACATTTTTACGACATGGGCATTAGAGTGTATCGAAAAACAAGTTTGGAAGCCCTGTGAATATGCAATAATTTTGCTGTTTTAAATAATGATTTAAGCTTCTGAATTCATGAGTTTCCATGTTTGTCTGTTTACAGGGGGAAATTCAGCTATGGACCGTCCAATCAAGCAGGAACAGGGAAGAGAGAATTCTCCAGAATCGCAGGAAAGTTCAAATAGGAACTACATACGTAGGGCCTCTGCACGTCTGGTTCCTAAAATAGAGCCAAAAGAAGAGCCATATGAACCAAGAATGTATCCAGTATTCCCCCCTCATCCTAATCATCACCTTCGTGCCGGTAAGAAAATAATTGTCGTCAGTAAACAAATGAACAGAATATAACATTTTTACAGAAATACTCTTATCAGGTCTCTCAGATCGAGCAATAAATTTACTCCCTCCACGTCCACTATTTTAGCGAAAAAAAGCAATTTGTCAAGTATAATTTGGTAAAATTTTTAAATTATTATTCTTTTTAAGTGTTTTCTTGAATTATATACCTAAATAAAATTTCCCACATTATATATAATAGGGTGGGCCAAAAAAAACTTTTAATTTTTTTTTCCCTTAAATACCGTGAAAATATCGTCCGAAATGACGAAAAAAAAATTCTGGTAAAGTTTGAGCTCTTAATATTAATATTAACAGGTGACGCTTTGTGATTTTTGATTTCCCGTTTAAATAACACAGGAATTTTTTCTTATTTTGTTTGGATTTTTTAAGCATTTGAACGAATAATTGTCTAGTGAAAACGAAAACTTATTCTTGTAGGGAATTTAACGATCTACAAAAAAAAATAAACTAGCTGTGAATCCGATCTCGGGTGTTCCATTTAACTATATTTAAATTTTTTGTGCTCATTTTTTGAGCACTTTGCTTCCGCATTAAGGCCATGTAAGACTTACCCGATCCCTACCTTACCGATATTTTTTTCTCTGCAACATTACTTGTACATTTATTGAAATATCAAATTGAAAATTTCTAAAATTAAAGCTGAAGCATTAAGGTACCTTTATCTGGTCCTAAATATTGACATTTATAAAAAAAAAAAAATTTTTTTATTTTTTTTTTATTTTTACAAAAATTTAAGACCAGATAAACATACCTTAGCATATTTTCTTTAATTTTAGAAATTTTTAATTTGATATTTCAATAAATGTACTAGTAAGGTTGCAGAGAAAAAAATGTCGGTAAGGTAGGGATCGGGTAAGTCTGACATGGCCTTAAGATGAAGTTGCAAATGAATTTGCTTCCTCATAGAGGAAGCATTAACGATTTTCTTAAATATTTAAAAATATATATAATTCTTTTTTCTCAAAAGAAAGAATCTTTCGACCTCATCATTCATAGATTCCTTGCGTCGAGACGAATCGATTGACCTGTAGGATTAGTGTTTTTATTTGAACTAATATATGAAAAATTAAAAATTTTCAAAATTGAAAATAATCATAATTTTCTTTAAATTTAATTAAATCCATTAATCACACAGGTCAATCGATTCGTCTCGACGAAAGGAATCTTTCTTTCCTTTACATAAGCTATGAATTTTGATAATTTGAGAAGTTATTGACGAAAAATCAATTTTTTAAAAAAATTATAAATGTACATAAAAATTTTAAAATTCAATATTTTGAAAAATCCTTTGGCACGTTTTGAGATATAGGTGGAGTCAATATACCTTACAAATTTCATCAAATTATCTACAACTGTCTTTAAGTTAATAGGGCGACAAAAAACGGCGACACACACACACACACACACACACACATCCGGACAATTGATTAGAATGTTGTATTAGACATTTATCACGTGAGGAAAGTTTAATTAAACCATTTTAAGAATATTGGAAAATGTAACGATTACAAAGCTTCCTCTATGAGGAAGCAAAAATTAAAAAAATAAAAAATTGTAAAAATTATTATCTTTTACGATTTAGGCTTGGACTTTAACCTCGAATAACTTTTGAACGAGTCGACTTAGCAAAAAATCATATCAGACCTTTTTTGTAGATCGTTAAATTCCCTACAAGAATAAGTTTTCGTTTTCACTAGACAATTATTCGTTCAAATGCTTTAAAAATCCAAACAAAATAAGAAAGAATTTCTGTGTTATTTAAATGGGAAATCAAAAATCACAAAGCGTCACCTGTTAATATTAATATTAAGAGCTCAAACTTTACCAGAATTTTTTTTTCGTCATTTCGGATGATATTTTCATGGTATCTAAGGAAAAAAAAAATTAAAAGTTTTTTTTGGCCCACCCTAATAATAAATAATAAATTAATAATAAATAATATTATAATAATAAATTAAATTATATTATAATAATAAATAATAAATTACTTTTTTTTCGATAAATTGTAAATGAAGAGGGGGTAAATTTCTAGCTCGATCTGAGAGCACTGGCTCTTATCCATTTTTCTACATTAGTTTTTCTAGATTTTCTGTAAATTTACACATTTTGCATATTCGTGGAAACGTGTTTGCAATGTTGGAATCTAATCAAGTATATGTAAATCCTCTTACCACAGTGAAACAGGAACCAGAAGAATTTCCTCCAATAAATCGATATTATAGAGATCCGGCTTATGCTCATGTAGACATAGACCTCAATAGATTCCCATCAACAGAAGCTTTTGCCAATCCTCATCATGGGGTTCATCGACCCATGCCAAGATATCCTAGTAAAGAATAAGTAAAGAATATGTAACATAAGTATACAAATATTTTTCCATCATATTCGTTATATGAAATAACTTGTAATAGAAGATTGCAAATGCAGATGTTCTGAAATGTTGGAATCTAATCAAGTATAATAATTATATAAATCCTCTTATTACAGTTCAACAGGAACCACCAAGAATTCAACGAGATCCGGCTTATGCTCATCTAGACATAGACCTCAATAGACTCCCATCAGAAAATTTTGCCAATCCTCAACATGGAGTTCATCAACCTATGATAAGATATCTTGGTAAAAAATAAGTAAAGAATATGTAACATAAAGATACAAATATTTTTCCATTATATTTGTTATATGAAAGAACTTGTAATAAAAGATTGCAAATACAGATGTTCTGGAAAACTGATGTATAAATAATGTGAATTTCTTGAAAATAATAAACCGATTCATTTATAACTATTTAATTATTTTTGAACAGTCATTTTAGGATTTTTATAAAATGACTTTTTACCCTATCAGGGTGTCTAGTGATCAGGGAATTTGAAATTCCCGGGTTTTTCCCGGTTTGTTCCAGTCTTTTCCAGGTCAAATACAAATTTCTTCAAACTCGTGAAAACCTCTTAAAATATCCAGAAACTTGTTGAAATTCTTTAAAATTCTACGATAACATTTAAAAATCCTTTAAATCCTTTAAAATCCATTAAAAGTACATAGAAATCTCGTCAGAATCCATAAAATTCTTAAAAATCCCAGAAACCTTTCTAAATCTCTTAAAGTTTGAGAAAATCTTTTGAAATTCCCAAAAACTTCTTGAAATTCTTGAAAATTCTATGATAAGTATTAAAATATCTTTTTATCCTTTAAAATACATTAAAAGTATTAGAAATATCATTAAATTCCATGAAATCCTTAAAAATTGTATAAAATCTTTTAAAAATCAGAACAATCTGTTGAAATTCCTTTAGAAATCGCATGAAATTCCACAAAATATTTTAAAAATCATAAAAAACCTCTTGAGTTCTCTTAAAATTCCTCGATGTTTCATGAAAACACTTAAAATCCCTTAAAATTTCCTAGAATTCTTAAAAATTAAGGGGTAACACCACTGTAGAAATTTAAAGAAATCGATTTTTTTTTATTAGCTTAAAAAATTCTTTGAATCTTGTAGAATAAAGGACAAAAGGTTTTATACGTGTTCGAAATCGATTTCATTGAAATTTCGAGCCCTTTTACCGAGCCTGCCGAGCGCTTCACAATGTATTTATTACATATCTCAAAACTTTAAACGCGTTTTTCTCAAAAGACGTTTTTTGAAATCGGCACGCAGCATAACTCAAACAATTTTCAATATTTCTAATCGGGGTTTTTCCTACATCTTTATAATAACATTTCAAAGAGAAACACGTAAGGTATTTCCGATAAATTAATTTAAACAATTGTTATAAACAATTAAGTGCCTTTTTTTTGGTCCAAAAATGAGTTTTTTTCAAATGCTTGCCAATTACACAATAATCAATATTTTTTAAATCCCCTACGTGGTTCTTTAACTACTCTCATGTAGATTAAGAAAAAATTTTTTATTTTGTTCCACATTAAATTTTGCACCCTGCGTGCTGCGTGCCGCGGAGCTCCTCCAAGAAAACACACATTACGGAAATGTTTCCAGTGCTACCATTTTGTAACATTTTTTATTGAAAATTTGTAATTTTTTAGTTCAATATATAAATAATAACTTCCCAAATCATTATAATTGTATTTCCTTTCCTTCCATCAAAAAAAAATTCTTGAAAAAATGTGTTTTTTTTACGTTTACAGTGGTGTTACCCCTTAAAAGAAGATAAAGTATAAAAACGTCGATTTTTCAATAAAATACGAAAAATTCTTGGTCCTAAATGAAATTCCCGGGTTTTTCACGGTCAAATAAAATTCCCTGGTTTTTCCCGGTTTCCCGGTCCGCTAAACACCCTGACTATCATCTTTTATGATAAGGAATTTTTAGATTCATGTAAATTACTAAGCTGCTGTATCAACGATCTTAACATTATTTCAACAATTTCGAGGGCAATTAAAATCAAGACCAGATTTCACTTAAAATTTCGAACACATTTTCGTCGAATTTAATTCAAAAATAGCTCATTCTACGCAGAATTAAATTTAACTTCAAATCATTGTATTGAAAAAATCTCTAAGGTCGAATAATATCGTAAAAATATCATCAAAGTTGAAAAATAAAAAAAAAGTGGGGGGGTCAAATTTTACACAAATATAATAGATTCTCTGATAAAAAAAAAAAAAAATCGCAAATACTTACAACTGCAGTCTCCTCAGTTTTGGGGGTGTATGGAAAATTTCCCCATGCAATTTTTCTTAATTTTACTAGACCTACAGATTGTACTAGGTCTCCATAAAAGTGCCAGATTACTGTCACACAGTATTATTATTAATCGTACTTTAAATTTATAGTTCATATTTTCTAAAAAAGCAAGTCAAAAGATCCTTATAAGTTGAAGTATTTATTAATATTAAACCTATCTTGCATTAATATAAAAAAGAGTGCTTACTGCGAAAACGTGACGGAAACTCGTTTACTTTTCGGTGAAAAATAATATCCTTCATTATCATCATCATCATTATCATCATCATCATCATCATTTTCATCATCATCATCATCATTTTCTTCTTCTTCTTCATCTTCTTCTTCTTCTTCCTTACAGCGCCATTCTCTTGTAATATCAAGAGAAATTCGCGTTGTAAGTAATTGTTTACGATCCCAGTGGGCATAAAAATTAAGATGTAATTAGCAGATTGAAAAGATTTCAAAACGTCAATCAGCTTGACATTGAACATTTTTAGAAGGTGCTAATCTTCTTTGAAATTTGCGCCCACTCGAAAATGTGTATTTCTCCAGCTTTTCTGTACGAATAACCTTAACAAAAGAACTGGATGAATACACATGGTTTATTACTTAAAATAAAATACTTTTCAAGTATTGAAGTATTTCTCACCGAAAAGTAAACGAGCAATGATTCTTAACTAATCCTTACGAACATTATCGGATTAATGCTAATTTTTTATGGTAATTAAAAAAGCAGTGAAAATGCAAATTAGGTGACGGGAGATAAATTAGCAACGTCCACGGTCTTGAACGCGTTTCCTCGGCGCTGCGCGCAAAATGTTGTCAACGCGAAGAATCATTTCGGCTGCCTCGGATGCACTTAAGAGAACCTGTCTTTTCACAGCCCAGGATTCCGTGATGCCAAGCTTCTTCATGCAACCAATTTCTCCACGGTCCATATCTGCAAGAAAATTTTTTTAAGAATTTTAAGGAATTTTAAAGGATTTCAAGATATTTGAAATAATTTTAAGAGATTTCAAGGGGTTTGCAGAGATTCTAAGAGACTTCAAAATATTTTAAGAGATTTCAAATGTAAGGATTTTCAACAGATTTTTAATTATTTTAAAGAACTTCAAGTAATTTTAAGGATTTTATAAATTTAAAATAATTTCAAGAGATTTCCAGAGGTTTTAAAAAAATTTCAAAGATGTTAAGGATTTTTAAGGGATTTAAAGAATTTTAAGAGATTGAAAATGATTTAAAACTGCTTTACAGAATTTCAAAATATTAAGAAGTATTTTTAGAAATTTTTATTGAGGATTTGACGGGATTTAAATTTTTTTATAGAAAAGTCTTTTCATTTATGGAAAAAAAATGTTTAAATCCCTTTAAATCCTTGAAAATCTTTTGAAATACTTTTGAAAATTTGATATTCTTTCTGAAAATTTTTTAAATTCTTTTATAATCTTTGAAAATAAAAACGCTTACTTAATCCCATGGTACACGCTCCAGAATTATGAGCGGCACGAAGTTCGCTGACCAATTGCGCGGAATCGTATCCAGCATTATCAGCGATGACGGTTGGAAGTTGAGCCAAAGCTTTGGCAAAAGCTTCCATGGCGACGGCTTCTTTGCCCGGAGTAGCTGCAGCTGCACGTATAACGGCACAGGCCATCACCATTTCGCTGCATCCACCACCATAAACGATTCTCGATTCCTGGACTGTTGCGGATAGAACGCAAAGCGCGTCGTGCAAGGAACGCTCGGCTTCATCGAGAATCTGTTGAGTAGCTCCACGAATCACGACAGTGCAAGCTTCTCCGAGAGAAACGCCCGAGAAACGCAGCAGGGTGTCTTCTCCAATCATTACCTGGAAAACAAATTTTATTTACAAGAACGAATCCTTAAAAATTCACGAAAACCTTCAAAATCATTAATCTCTTGAAATTTCATCAAATTTCATGAAATCCTTAAAAATTTTACAAATTCTTTTAGAAATTAGAATAATTACTTGAAAATACTTAAAAATTCAGAAAAACCTTCAAAATCATTAATCTCTTAAAATCTATGTTAAAATTCTTTCAAATTCTATGATAATAATTAAAATCCCTTTTATATCCTTTAAAATACATTAAAAGTATTAGAAATATCTTCAAATTCCATGAAATCCCTTAAAATTCCACAAAAATTTTCAAACTCATAAATCTCAAATCTACGTTAAAATTCATAAAAACCTCTAAAAAATCCTAGAATTTTTAGATTAGAAATCTCGTCAAATTCCATGAAATCCTTAAAAATTCTACAAAATCTTTTAAAAATTAAAAAAAACTCTTGAAATCTTTTAAAATTATTAGAAATATCATAAAAATCCATAAAATCTAAAAAATTCCACACTATCTTTTAAAAATCAACTTTCTTGAAAGCCCTTAAAAATCTTTTGAAATCCCTCAATAAAATTCGATGACAAACATTAAAATCTCTTAAAATTCCCGGAAAATTCTTGAAATTTTACGATAACATTTAAAATCCTTTTATATCTTTAAAATCTGATAAAACTATTAGAAATCTTTTATCAAATTCCATGAAACCCTTTAAAATTCTCACAAAATCTTTGAAATATCAGGAAAGTCTCTTGAAATCACTTAAAATTTTTAGAAACCTCTTAAAATTCCTCAAAATTTCAAAACATTTAGAAACTCTTAAAATCCCTTAGAATTCTTAGAAGTCTCTTAAAATTGCATGAATTCCTTTAGAATTTCACGAAATATCTTAAAATTCCATAAAATGCTACGAAATTCCTCTCGAAAAATGTCTCGAAAATCTCAAATAGATTATAGTTTCAAATCTGATTGGATTTGGAATGACTTTGAATGAAATTGTAAGAAGAAAAATAAAACAATGCGCGAGTATCACGTCTCTTGGTTTGCTAGTATTTATAAAAAAAAGTTTCCTTATATTTTATAAATTAAATAATTACAACATGTGTTTTGCTTCATAAAAAATAATACTTGTTAGATTGTTTTCAAAATTAACTACGTTTACAGTTGTATTGATGTTTAATTGTGGTTTTGTTTTCTAAAAAAATACCGTGTTTATAGTTGTGAACAGTATTATTTGAAAAACTGGTTAATTAATTATTAAATTAATTTATTAATTAGTCATAATAAATAAGTTAATTGTTTATTTTTAATATTACCATAAAACTGCTTTTTTAAATCCAAGATTTTCGATGTATTTCGAGTTTAGACTCATGATAAAATGATGATGATTAACGAAACCAAATTCAAATAAACGATCGGCAAGTATCGATTGTCGAAAGTCCCTATCGATACTAACACGACAAATTAGGAGTGCGGAATATAGGCGTTACGATATTTCGACTTCGACTCAATCATCTTTTTAGAATAGAAATATTTAAAGAAATTGAAGTATGTAGTTCATTTCAAAGGAATTAAAAATATTTCTAAAAATTTGCAGTAATTTCAAAACATTAAAAAAATTTGGTGGATTTATAAAAGTTTCATGTGATTTTTAAAAGTGTCAGAAAATTTTCAAGTTATTTCAAATGGACTAATTAAAAGTATCGACAAAATAAATAGGCTCCGAAAACACAAGTTAAAGAAAAATAAAGTATCGAATTGTTGTTACTCCAAATTTTTTTACCTGCTCAATCGTTTTGCATTTGCCAAGTGTGACCAACTCGGGATGTTCGAAAGTACTGACAATTTCGCCACCAGTGACGAGAGCAAGGCGCTCAATTCCATCAAAGTCTGCATGTTCGATTGCCATGATTCCAGCGTCAGCAAACAATTGCTCTGGGTAATTATAAATCAACTGTCTATTTATAAAAACGTTGCAGCCATGCTTCAGAATTTTGTCCACTTTGTCCTAAAACACAAATGTTGAATGTTAATTTTTAAATCAAGGATTAACTTTAATTTAATTAGTCCAGGGTAACCATTAAAGTCCAAGAAACAAATTCCTCTTGCAATAATTAATAATTAATAATTAATAAATTACCTTCATCTTTTCCTTCTCGGCAACTTCCAACTCTGCAATCTTTGCCATGGAGTCAACTCGAACCCTCGAGCCAAAGATCTAAAAATAAAATTTAATATTATTCAGTTTTATAACCAAAATGGATTTATTTCATAAAAAAAAATTCTTGCAAATACTAAGTTTTCAATTCTCCCAGAGTTTTGAATCGCACCTTAATTTTATCCGTGTCCATGGGAGTGTTCGCGATAAGGATCTTCGCGTCAGTGATCTTCTGAGGTTGATGAACTCCGGGCTTCTTGTCCAGCAAAAATCCTTCGTCCAAGAAAGAATCAGCGAGGGTCGCACCTCGTTTCTTAATGATTTGAATCGCTGAGAGATTTCCAGATCCCTTGAGTCTCACAATAGCGTCCACTGCCAACTTGCTGAAATGTTCCTTGTGGTGAGAGAGGATCTTCGAGCTCAAAGTTGTGCGGGCGATATTCATTAAATCTTCGCGGAAACGTTCGGGATCAGCGGAATTGTCAGAAGCTGCATTTTGAAGAGCTGTACGTGCGACTTCCACTGCATTTCTCCAGCCCGTGATTATCGTCTGCGGGTGAATCTTCAGATCGATCATCTTTTCTGCTTCTCGCAATAATTCAGCAGCTATGAAAAATAAATTTCTAATTAGAGAATTGAAAAAAATGCAAATGCTTTTGATTATTTGTTTGATGATTTATGTTTTTAATTTACCAAAGACAGTGACAGATGTAGTTCCATCGCCAACTTCATCGTCCTGAACTCTGGACATGTCCACGAGGATTTTGGCAGCTGGATTGTCGACTCCGATGCTTTTCAGAATTGTTGCTCCATCGTTGGTGACTTGGACTTGACCAGCCGAACGACCATGAGCGACCAAAATTTTGTCCATTCCTTTGGGACCCAGAGTGGATTTTACTACGTCCCCAATTGAGATCGCACCGACGAAATTATCCAGGCGAGCTGTTTCCGCTTTTTCCTCTTCTGCATTCGCCTTCAAAACCCTCACGGGATTTAGCGAAACCTAGACAAAGTAAAAATGATAAATTGTAGTTTTAAAAAATTAGTGGACGTTCAAGTCTCAGACATTACTAAAGTAGAGTGGGGCGAAAAAGCCATTCGGTTATCATTTAAGAACTTCGCAATATACTTTATGAGATCGCAACTGAAGCGCGCACAGATAGCAATATGAATGATTATATCAAATTATATCATCCACCTTCGCAGATCCTGTCAATGGTCGTTTATGAAAAAGGGCCTTTTCCCAAAGAGCCTTTTCTCAAAAAGCACTTTTCTCAGACTCTAAAGGGACCGACCCCCTTAAGTGCTCTCGATCCAACCTATTTAGAAAATTCCAGCATTTTTATTTTATTTTTTTTTTAATGAGGAATTTTCAGTTTCCATGCATTTTCTACTACTATTCAAGAGATTTTTAAAGAATTCAAAACAGCTTCAGGGTCTCAAAAGATTTTAAGAAACGTTAAAAGAATTTTTAAAGAGATTTTAAATGATTTTAAAAAACTTCACAGATTTTCAAGAGATTTTACGTGATTTTAAGGAATTTCAAGAGATTTCAAAAAGATTTCAAGTGATGTTAAAGAATTACTAAAGATTTGACGGGATTTCAAAAGAATTAGAAGGATTTTAATGAGGGGTTGCCAACTCGACCAAGCGGATGTACACCTTCAAGATATTTCAGGATACATATTTCAATGACTTCAGAAGATTTCTAAAATCTGTTAAATAAACTATAAAAACTATACGATAAAAAAAAACTATTAAAAAAAAATAATAATAATAATAATCCTATCTTAAAAAAGTGTTGTCACGATATATCTCGAAAATCTCGCATACATTGTTGTTGCAAACCTGATTGGCTTTTGAATGACTTGAAATTGTAAGAAGGAAAACAAAATTATAGCGCACATGTTGATTTGCTGGTCTCTTAAAATTTTACAAAAAACTTCGAAATCCTCCTAAATTCGTTAAAATCTCTTAAAATATTCTTAGAAACCTCTTGAAATTCGTTAAAATCTGTGAAAATATATAAAAATTCTTATAAATCCTCAAAAAATTCCACGAAATCTTTAAAAATTGTACAAATTTTTTTGAAAATCAGAAAAATATCTTGAAATTCCTTAACATTATTAGAAATCTCATAAAATACCATGAAATTCTTTAAAATATCACAAATTTTTATAAAATTCATAAAAATCTCTTAAATTCACTTAAACTGCCTTAAAATCTTTTAAAATTTCATGAAATCTTTAAAAATCCACAAAATCTTTTAAAAATCAGAAAAACCTCTTGAAATCCCTAAAAATTTGACAATAACTTTCCAAATCCTTTTAAATTTTACGAAATCTCTTGAGTCCTAAAAATCTTTTGAAATACCTCAATAAAATTACCCGACAAAGTTTAAGATCCTTCAAAATCCACACAATTTTTTAAAAGTTATAAAAATCTCCTCAAATTCGTTAAAATTCGTGAAAATTCGTAGAAACTTTTGTAAATTCCTTAAAATTCTACGATAATATTCCCTTTTTTAAAAATTCAATAAAATTATTATAAATCTCATCAAATTCCATTTAATCCTTTAATATTTCACAAAAGATTTTATAAATCATAAAAATCCCATGAATTCTCTTAAAAGCATTTAAAAATCGTCAAAATTTCTTACAATACGTTAAAATCTCGGAAAATTCATTGAAATTGGACGAAAAATTTTTTAAATTCCCTAAAACCCTAGAAACTGTTTGAAATCTCTTAAAACACACAAAACCTTCCAAATACCTTAAAATTTTTAGAAATCTTTTAAAATTCCTCTTTTAAAATATGGTGTCACAAAATGTTTCGAAAATCTGTCATACAATGTTGTTGCTAATCTGATTGGCCTTTGAATGACTTGAAGTTGTAAGAATAAGGAATAAGAAATAATCGCGCGCTGGGCGCGCGTGTTGGTTTACTAGTAACTATATAAAACTATACTAATACGACAAAAATAACATAGTTAGCAAAAATATCAATTTCCATTTTCCTAGAGATCCTCTATTTTCCATAACAACTACATTTCCCTGACATGTGGCCACCCTGAATAGAAACCTTGTATGAAGCAAAAATCTTGTATATTTTGAATTTTCTAAATTTGTTCTTCTGTATAAAAAGATATGTAAATCCAAAGTTTGGAAAACTCGGGAAAAATTTGGAAAACTCTTAACGAAAATCAAGCTCGTCATTTTGAAAATTATAAAAACTTTATAAATTTTTCCTCTAATTAAACAAATAAAGGAAGAAAGAAAAAAAAGATCGATAATTTGTCATCATCCGGTCAGGAGAAAATATAAGACCTAACCCCAAAATTGTAAACGAATAATGATATGATGGAAGTCAAAACTAAATCCAAAAGTTTTAGACGGTTTCAAATCATTTTTAAATCTGAATTGCATTGAAAGTCGTTGGAAAATTAATATTTTTGACAAACAAGAAATAAAACAAGAGGCAAACACGTGTATAATGTCGCTTGGCTCGGAAGTCCGACTCCAAAATTCTCTTCTTTCACAAAGGACGTCAGAGTTTCTGAATGTAATTTTTGAAAATAGTTTTTCTGGGGCTAAAAATGATAAAAAGTGATAATTACCATTGTGAATCTCTCGGGGAGAAACGAGTATTGTAGAATAAACCGGGCACTTTTCACTCACGAAAAAATACACGAATTTTTAGGAAAAGATGAAAGAACTTGGAATGGCCAGTGTACATAGATGGCGAACAGGCGAACCAGGCGAAGTCGCAGAACGCAGACGGTGAGGTCACGTGACTAAGCGAGATGACATGCTCGAAATTTGTTTTTCCTTATAAGGAGACATTTTGCGAGAACTTATTATGCTGAGTAATTAGCATCTTTCAGCTGAATATTATGTCATTTTTCGATTACATGTCGATACAAAAGACTTATAATAATATATCTATTCTCAAAAGTTTCGGGGGGGGGTTTTGAACCCCCTAAAACCCTCTCCCTGGATCGCCCCTGTATATACACATACATATATGTACTGACATATATCGTATCGTTTTTCTAGTTTTTCAAAATAAGGATTTTAGGATTGAATTTTAAAGAAATCATCAAGTTATTTAAAAAGTACTAAATCATTGGAGAGGATGACAAGTGTTTTAAATTTAATTAACCAAACAGAAATAATTTGTAAAAATAAGTTTATATATAATTGACGTTTTAAATTTCGCGCTGCTTGAGGCAAAGCATTGTGGGTATTTAGTTTTTGTTATTTTTTTACTTTTCTAATATAAAAGCTTGCAAATGAACTTTTTATTGTATCTCACGAAATTTTTCAGCGAAAATGTATAATTTTCTTTGATATACATAAAAACGACTATAATAAATTTTTTTATCTTTTGAGATGATGGTAAGTTCGATTTCAACAATACCAATATTTTAAAATTTGAAAAATAGCAGCTGAAAATTGAATACAAGTAAATATTTGATATAAGTGAGAATAGATAACAAAGAATGTTACAGAGTTAAATATTAAATAATCTGAAAAAACTTAAATTTTGGTATAAAATTCATTTTGAATCAATTTGAATAAACTTGTAAAAATTTTATAGGATTGACTCGAAATAGTCAAAATTGACTCTCTTTTGCTTAGGATTTATTTATAGATTAAGAATTTGATTAGATTTGGTATTTTTTAAAAATCTTTCGATTCTTTTTGAACTTTTAAAAATTTTTTTTATATTCTTTGAACATTTTTTGAATTACATATTTTGTAATCTTTCAATTTTTTTAATTTTTTTGAATTCTTCTCTATAATATAATTGATTTTGAATTCTTTTGTATTCAAAGAATTCTTTTAATTCTCGTAAATTCTTTTATATAAAAATTTAGCATTAAAATTAATAATTAAATATGTTAAAGATGAAAATATTATTCAATTCATCAATGTTCCAAAAAAATTCTTATTAAAAATAATAAAAATATAGATATTCTTATATTAATATTCAAATAATCTTGAATATTTTAGAATTCTATTATGTAATATTCTATTGAATTGTAAATATTTTTTTTTTATTTTCTTGTATTTTTGGAATTTTTTTAATTCCTTGAATTCTTTCAATTCGTTTGATCTTTTTTAACTATTTTGTATTCTTTCAATTTTTTTTCATTTTTTGTTATCTCTTTTAAATTGTTTTTAATGGTTTTGGAATTCTTCTGAATTCTTTTTAAATTGAACCTAAAATTATTACAATTTATTCTTGAATTTATTTATTAATTGTTTTAAACAGAAAAGACGAATTTAGAATAAAAAGGAAAATGGTTGGGACATGATACTTTTGTCTAGGTGAAATATGTAGTTGAATTGAGAAAAATCTTAAGAATTTGTATATAATAAATTCCGAAGCTATTAGGTATAATTTAATATATATGTCGTCGAAGAACTTTCCCAATGGGTGAACGTGAATTCCCATAACGAGCAAAGCAAGTCGTTGTCATTGTTTAGAAATGCAGGTACATATACGGGTTTGCATATATTATATATATATATATATATACATATATATATATATATATATTATATATATATATATATATATATATATTTAGGTCGCTTTCGATTTTCAAGTCTCGACTGTTGATTTTATTATTTATTTATTTTCGAAGCGAGGGGTCTTTCTGCGACCCCTATTGTCCGCAAATAGGGGACAGATGGAGCAAACCGTTACTACATATACTTATATTAAATTCAACACTCTAAGTCTAAGCGCTAGCGAAATAATAAGCTTCGGATTGAAATTCATTCCGAATCAATCCGAATCATTCCGGAATATGTATCCGAACAAAACAGTTTCATTCCGATTTAATCCGAAGGAAGTTTTCAATCCGAATTAATTCGAAACCCATTCAAAATCAATCCAAACCAATCCGCC
>CAJFCP010025898.1:90963-109952 GCA_904066005.1 Synergus itoensis | reverse complement strand
AATCCGAATTAATCAGAAGTAATACGAATTTTCAATCCGAATTAATCAGAAGTAATACGAATTTTCAATCCGAATTAATCCGGTCAATCCGAATTTATACGAATCATTCGGATTGATTTGAATAGATGGGATTTATTCAGATTGAAAGTCCTAATTGACCGGATTCATTCGGATTAAAAGTTCGAATTCATTCGGATTGACCTGATTTATTCGGATTAATTCTGATTAATTCGGATTGGCGGATTCATTTGGATTAAAGGTTTCGATTGATTTTGATTGCGCTTCGGATTAATCCGGTTTGAAAACCATTTGAAAGCAATCCGAACCTCTAATCCGAATGAATCCGCCAATCCGAATTAATCAGATTTAATCCGAACCTTCAATTCGAATGAATCCGCCAATTCGAATTAATCAGAATTATTCCGAACTTTCAATCCGCATAAATCCGGTCAATCCGAATGAATCCAAAATGTCAATCCGAATGAATCCGAAATTTCAATCCGAATGAATCCGAATGATCCTGAAAAATTGCGCTCTTGTGGGTGTATATGTTATGGATTCAGTATTACCCTTCAAATAGTGATTTTTTTATTTTTGTTATAAAAATTATTTGGAATCAAAAAAATTTAATTATGCCCTTCCGATATATGAGTTGATGAACATGACCGAGTCATTATGACGCACAGTGTGGGCATTTCTTGCAGATGCTTCGAGTGGCGCGTGCCCTGACAATAAAACAGGGGTGTTGTGTTGGTAGCGTCCATAGATTTTGAACCGAAACTCGCCCGACTCGAGGGGGATCCAAGTCACACCTGGCGTTGGGGCCATTGGCGTGATTTTTAGATTCCCAGTTACGGAATTTTCTTATCTAAATCCTAAACCTCATTTTCGAACAATGAATTCGGAATTTTCCAAACAATTTTCAAAATAAAATAAATAATTTACAAAATTGAAAACAAGAAAAAAAAAACAAAAAAACAAATAGAGAAAAAGAGACAATAAAAGATTTGAAACTGAACAAAAATATTTTATAATTGTATGAAAAAATTGAAATCAATAATTAATGTTTAGCTATTTAAGAACATTTAAATATGACTTTTACTATTTTATTAATTTTAATGTTCAGTGATTAAAAAATCAATAAATAAAAACTTGTTTTGAGAAGTCACTTCTTTTACGTTGAGAACAAGAGAAAAGGGGTGACTTTTCGAAAAAGAGATTTCAAAAGCATAGAATAAATAAAGGGAGATTTAAATATTGAGGATGGTATTTAAAGTTTAAATGGTCCAGTTCACCTGGCCCTCTCTCTACGCCAGTGAAGGCCTCATAGACCCTTCTTTTGAAAGCGAAAAAATACTGCACCCCAAGGGGGGAAGCGCGTCCCCAGTTACGGTTTGTCGGTTACAAGGCACATGCCAAACTGTTCCTCATATGTGCACGCTTGTACCCCCAGGGACGTATTTATGTGGCGCATTATAATTTCCTTTTGTGAAATATTGTTCTCTCAAAAATCAGTAAAAATAATACTTTAGGTATTTTAAGCGACCAAAACTCGATATTTCAACATCTTTTTCCGAAAAAAAAAAACAAAATCAAAAATGTGAAAAAATATAAAAAAAAATAATAATTCCCGAAAATTCAAATTCCCGAATGAAAATAACAGAAAATAATATTGACGAAAATGTTTAATAACGAAAGTAAAAAATTCTTTTAAAATATAAAAATTTCAAATTCTCAAAAATAAAAAAGTATATTCTTTTCTTCACAAAATGTTAAAAATTTTCGTATGAAACTTTTGTGTTCAAACGTTCTTCAAAATTTTTGATCAAAATATCTCGAGAATTTTTGAGAAAGTATTAACAAACATTTTTAAGATTAAGGGTGTTGGATCCAAGTTCTAATCCAAAAATTCGATTTCTTCATTTTACACAACAAATATTAAATTTGAAATTTTTTCCGTCTGTATAATTAATCAATTTTTAACTAGAATTATGCGTACAGAGCGAGAAAATATCTAATTCAAATATTTTTTAAGTAAAATGAAAATATTCAATTTTGAAGTTAGATTTTGAATAAATTCTTCGTTTTGTACAAAAAGTATCGAAACTAAATATTTTTTCGCTCTGTATGCAGTCTTATATTTGAAAAAGGATTAGCGCTACAGAGCGAAAAAATATTTATCTATAATTTTCGTTGAGTAAAATGGAGAATAGAATTTTGAGTTTAACAATTTGGTCCAACGCCCTAAAAAAAATATTTTTTATATTCGGCAATTTGAAATTTTCGGGAATTTTGGTGCTATTTTTTGGAAATTACTTTGTTTGCTAATTTTTGAGACCCCTTTTGCCTACTGTTTCATCATGTACTCGTTTATAATAATTTGTATTTTTTTATGTTATTATATACATTTATTTATAATTTTCAGTTGAGAAACCCTTTGTTTATTTAAATAAATTGAGACCCCCTCCCCTCTTTGCCTGTTATTTCTATCTTTTCTTTACGACCATTCAATATACTTATTTATTTATTTTTTATTTATTTAACATTTTCCATTATATTTATATCATGGATTTATTCAATTATTATAATTTTTTTATATTATCGAGACCCCTTTGCCTCCATTTGAATTAATTCAAAATTAGAATTTTGATTATTTTCTTTTGATTCTCATGATATATCTTTTGGTATCTTTTTTACTTTATTTAAATTGATCTGTTTTTGTCCCGAGAAAGGACTAATTTGTTTTATTATTCGTTTAATGAAACTATCTTAAATTATCCATTTTATTCAGCTAAATTTATCTTTAATTAACGGGGAACCTTGTATGCTATTTAAAGAGACTGTTAATTTTATTATAAATTAAAAAAAAATTATAAATTATTATAAATTATAAAAAAAGTTTTGAAAAGAAATTTTGAACAAAAATTTTCAACATTAAAGAAAAAATTCTTTTACATTCAGGAATTTAAAATTTGAAAAATCGAAATCTAGTATTTTATATTTTCTGGAAAGTTAAATTTCGGTATTTTTCTACTTTCGTTAATAAATATTTTCCGTATATTTAAATGTCGTTAATAAACATTTTTGGTAATATTATTTTTATTCAGAAATTTGCATTTTTTAAGAATTTGAATGTTCGGGAATTATTTTTTTTCGGTATTTTATTATTAAATAAATAAATTTAAAAAATTAAATTAAATTTTAAATTATTTTAAATAAATTTAATTTATTTTATTATTTTTCTCATATTCGAAAATGATTTTTTTCGGCAAAAATATATTGTCCCAAAAATGTAAACAAAATATGGAACCTCCGAATGTTTGACTCGTTACGGCATTGGCACCTATAAGGTACGTACAGTCACTTTTTATACAGCAGCCGACTTGGCTTAATGTCGTGGGGAGGAGACGCGTTCAGAAATTCATCGCAGTCGCTCGCAGAGTGGCGATACGTTTAGTCACTACGAATTCCAATCCACATCAAACTTTAGTGTAATCGAATCGGTATTTGATATCGGCTCATTATAAATACAAAAAATTTTTCCTTCGTCTTGAAATTAAATTTAAATAAATATAAACAATTTTTAATAAATATAAAAAATTTTAATAAATACAAAAAAATTTAATAAATACAATTTAATAATAAATTTAATTTAATATTAAATATAAATATAAATATAAATTTAATTTAATTTAATAAATTTAAAAAAAAAACTAATTTTAAATGACTCAATGAAATAAAAACAGCAGAAATTAGAGATATAAAAGTAGTTATTTTTAATTTGAATGAAAACTAGCGAAGGCGACAAGAGAAAAATTTGAATTGAATTCCTAAGGAAAAATTGAGGATAAGTGCTATATGGATCCTTCCGGTTCGTGTGGGCCTCACCTGGGGGCACCTGGGGGTTATAAGAAGAGCCCCATAAGGTGCGTAAGCCACGCGACTGGCGGGAGGGTCTCCGCGGTCTGATGATTTTTGAAACCACCCTGGAATTACAGACCATCGTTGTTGGTCTTCCGCAGCGGTAGGGTCAAGAGCCCTGAAAAAGTTCTATATCCTTTGTGAAGAAAATTAAGTAAAAAATTCAGGATTTTGAACTTTAGTAGTTGTTTCAGAAAGTGTTTTGGTGAAGTGTTAATTAATTTAGTGAAAAAAATTTTAAAAATTTGATGCCTTGAAGAAATTGATGAAAGAAGAGAGACAAGAAAATCATCAAAAAGGTTCAAAAACGTCTGTTTTAGAGAAAAATTTTGATTTTGGTAATCAATTTGTTTTTTCTAATAATATCCAGGATTTTTCGATGCTCTTTATGTGAAAAAAAATTCAATTAGTGATTGTTAGAGACTCTGAAGCCAAAGGAAAGATTTTTGATGACCTAAAGTGAAAGAGGACGTTGGTGACATCCAGAAAAATTATAATTAATTCTACAAATATGAGTGGATTTAAAAGAGGTCAGAGTAGGGTTTTCTGGAATCAGATGGCAACTCAGGATTTGGGGAATTCCGGTTTTGCTTATCCGGAAAGTCCACTGAGGAGTTTGAGACCTTCAAATTTGATGAAAACTCCGAGCACTCCTAAAACTCCTAAAACTCCCAAGACCCCTGGGACTCCAAGATATCATTTAGAATCACCATGTGCTGAAAATTCTGAAAGTTTTAACGAAGAAGATACAACAGATGCTAGTAATGTGACCGTTATCAGAGTGGAACAATATGTTTCTAATAGAAGCCAAGCCAGTCGAGAATTTGAAGGGTGAGGAGAAGTTCTTAATATTTATAATTAAGGGCGAAGTTTTGAATTTAAGTCCGTGGCTACCGAATTGAAATTTTATTTAAATTTTGAATTTCATTGAATTATTTATCTTGGTTCATTGGAATTCATTAGAATTTCTATAAATTTAATAGAATTTCATCGAATTCTCTAGCTTTCCATTAGTCATTATAGAATTCTTACCGAATTCGTTAAAGTTTCACCAAATTCACTATATAAAATTATCTGGAATTCCATTAAATTCACCAGAATTCCATAGAATTTTTCGAAATTTTTTTTTTACTAGAATTACATTATTTTCAATAAATGTACTAGGATTTCAATAAATTTTCCATAATTCCTATCAATTCACTACACGAAGAAAAGAAAATTGCTGAATTTACTATTTAAAATAGTCAACATGCGCTCTGAACGCATTTTCGTGGAATTTAGTAACTTTTACTATTTACAATTGTAATTTCTGCTAAGAAAATTGTAAACCCTGCTATTTTCTTTGTAAAAGTTACAATTTTCAATAGTAAAACTTACTAAGTTCCAGGAAAAAGGCGCATTTTGACTATTTTAAATGGTAAATTCAGTCATTTCCTTTCATTTTCTTTTTTCTGTGCAGAATTTCATCAAATTCCCTAGGATTCCATTAAATTCACTCAGGAGCGGCGACTATGGGGGGGTAAGATACTTTTTGCCCTCCCAAAAAAAATTTTGGGGGGGCCGTGCCCTCCCAATATTTCAGAGAGCAAAAATTGATATTTGGAAATTCATTATATTGTCTGATCAATTGGTACTCTGATATACACCAATTTTTACGACCATCGTTTTGTTTCTTTTAAAATAACTTGGAGATCTGAATTCCGTTTTTTCGGGAATGGGCAAAATTTTGCAAAAAACTTGCAATATTCAAAAATTGCAATATTCAATTCAAAAACTTGCAAAAATTTGCAAAATTTGTGCCCCCCAATATTTTTTAGAAGTCTCCGCCTCTGAATTCACTAGAATTTTATCGAATTCTCTAAATTTTCTCCATAAAATTCTCTGAAATTACATTAGTCTCACTAGAATTACATTAAAATATACTCAAATTTTTTAATAAATTCACTGAATTCCCTTGAACAGCTTACTATAATTCGTTAGAATTCAACAGTTTTAATTTGAATTTCGTCACATATTGTTCAGAATTCAATAATTTGAGTAGAATTCATTAGAGTTCCATTAAAGTTACTATAATTAGTTTACAATTATTTGACTAGCTTTATAATATAAATTCACTAAAATTCAAGGGAATTTATATATAGCAAACCAACAACTCGCGTACTACGCGCACGATTTTTTTTTTACTTCTGATTTTTTTACTTCGCTGATTCAAATTTAGAGAGTAGAGGTTTCGAACAACAATGTATACGAGATTTTAAAGAAATTTTGTTACATCACCTTTTTAGAGCGGAATTTTAAAAGGATTTTTAAAAGATTTCGCAGCATTTTAAGGAGTTTCCGGATATTTGGCGGAATTTTAAAGGAATTCATAAAATTTTAAAAGATTTTTAACAACTCTAGGGAACTTTAAAGGATTTTAAATGTTTTCATGAAACTTCGAGGAATTTTAAGAGAACTCAAGAGATTTTTTATGATTTTTAAAAGATTTTGTAGAATTTTTAAGGATTTCATGGAATTTGATAGGATTTCTAAATATTTTAAGAGAATCTAAATGTTAAGAAATTCCAAGAGTTTTTTTTATGAATTTTTAGAGATTTTTGATAATTTTAACTTGGATTTCAAGAGATTTATAATTTTAATGGTTTTTGTGGATTTTTAAGGGATTTCAAGAGGTTTTTGAGAGTTTTAAAAAATCTTAACGAATTTTAAGCAATCTCGAAGGTTTTCATGAAATTTTAAGTGATTTGAAATGTTTCTGAGTGTTTTAAGAAAATTTAAGGGATTTTAAATGTTATGAAGTTTCGAGGAATTTTAAGAGATTTCAAAAGGTTTCAGAGAGTTTTAAGGGACTTTAAGGAATTTCAAATGTTATAATAAAATTTCCAAGAATTTTAAAAGAAGTCAAGAGGTTTTAATAATCTTAAAAATATTTTATGGAATTTTAAATAATTTTGTGAAATTTTATGAGATTTCTAATAATTTTAAGGGATTTTCTGATTTTTATAGAAGATTTTATAGAATTTCAAGGATTTCATGGAATTTAATAAGATTTCTAATAATTTTAATAAATTTTGAGAGACGTCAATTATCGTATAATTTAAAGAATTTCAAGCAGTTTCTGAGAATTTTAAGAAGTTTTCACGAATTTCAAAAGATTTCAAGAGAGTTTTATGAGTTTTAGAATATTTTATTGGGTTTCAAGGATTTTAAAGTTTGTCAGGTAATTTTATTAATTTCTCTAATTTTTAAAAGATATTGTAGAATTTTTAAGGATTTCATGGAATTTGATAAGATTTCTAAGGATTTTTTTAATTTACTGAAATTCCTTCAAAATAAGGGTGTTGCAGCCAAGCTTTAATCTAAAAATTCGATTTCTTCATTTTACTCGACAAATATTAAATTTGGAATTTTTTCCCTCTCTATAGAATTAATCAAGTTTTAACTAGAATTATGCGTATAGAGCGAGAAAATATCTAATTAAAATATTTCTTAAGTAAAACGAAAATATTCAATTTTGAAGTTACATTTTGAATTCTTCGTTTTATGCAAAAAGTATCGAAATTAAATATTTTTTCGCTCTGTATGCAGTCTTATATTTGAAAAGAGATTAGCGTTGCAGGGCGAAAAAATATTTATCTATAATTTTCGTTGAGTAAAATGGAGAATGGAATTTTGAGCTTCACAATTGAGTCCAACGCCCTTAACTAGAATATATGTAGATTTATTCGAGTTTTGTCAAATTCCCTAGATTTTTATTTGAATCTACTTGAGTTCCGACGAATTCACTGGATTTTTTTTAATTCACATGTATGTAGTCAGTAATTAATTCTCTACTTGAAGTTTGCTGGAGTTTGCAATTTAGTTAAGTTAAAACTTAATTTATTGTTAAAAGATTTGTCCTTATTTTTCTTTAGAGAGGAAAATTTCCACGAGGCAGATAAATCTGAAGAAAACGCTGCTTACGAGGAAAGATCCTATAGTCCTGCAAGTCAAGGTCAAAGGAGTCAAGATTCAGGCTTTTCCGACTCGGGCACTTCAGCCGACGAGGGAACTCCCACCGGAAGAAGAAGAAGGATTAGTAAAAGAGCTGAGCGCCGCCACAGACGACCCAGGAACCATAGACTCAGTTCCCTTTGGAGGGAGAACGAAGTCCCACCAAATCCAGCCCACCACTCTACTCCGAAGCGATTGGTACCCAAATTCAATGAACAAGAGTCGAGATCCAGGGTAGATTCCTCCTGGGTGTTACCAAAACTTGAAAGGTATAGGAAATTTTAAAAAAATTTTTATCTAATTTCATGTTTTTAATTTTTTTATGGCTTCCATATTTTAGATTCGATATTTTAGATTCCATATTTGTGCCCCAGTGGGCACAAAATTTTTGGAAAATTTTTTTACAGTGTGGTTCAAAAAGACGTTAAAGACTTTTTAAAGGTTCCAAATCATTTTAAATAATTTAAAAAATGTCAAGAAATTTCCAAAGAATTCGAAAGAGTTTAAGAATTTTTATGTAATTTAAAAATATTTTCAAGTATTTAAAAGGAATTTAATTAATTTTAAAGTAATCTAACGGAATGTAAAAAGCTCACAGTTTATATGTAAATGAATTTCAAAAGATTTCAAGTAATTTTAAAGAAATTAAAAATATTTCAAATATGTTAAATATTTTAATTTCAATATTTTCAAAGTTGGAGCCAAAATTCAATCTAAAAACTCGATTTCTTCATTTTACTCAACATATATTAAATTTGGAATTTTTTCCCTTTGTAGAATTAATCAATTTTTAACTAGAATTATGCGTACAGAGCGAAAAAATATTTATCTATAATTTTCGTTGAGTAAAATGGAGAATGGAATTTTGAGCTTAACACTTGGGTCCAACACCCTTAATGGGATTAAAAAATGACAAAGTTTATAATAGATTTCAAAATAATATTTCACAAGAATTCAAATATTTTTTTATGAATTCAAGAGGTTTGAAGTGATTTAAAAAAAGTAAAGGATTTAAAAAGATTTCAAAGCATTTTAAATAATTTTTAAAAAATTCAAAAGAGTTTGAGGATTTTTATGAAATTTAAAAATATTTTTAAGTATTGAAAGGAATTTTAATAAGAATTTCAAGGGATTTAACGGGATTTAAAAAATTTTAAAGTTTGTAACTAAATTTCAAAAGATTTTAAAAGAATTCAAGATAGTTTTAATGAATTTAAAAGATTTAATTTTTATTCTCATATAGTTAATTAAAATTGAATATTTTTATTCGAATATGCCAAATAATTACTCTGAAATAAATTACTTTTACAACAACGTTTTATGGGCATGTGATAATTACCGTTTGAGCAAATTTAAATAACCCCATTTTTTTATCACAATTTTTACTGTTTCAAAAAAATAATAGTATGTTCTTTATGTCTGTGCACTATTACTTTTTTCAAAAAGTAAAAATTGTGAGATTGGATGATCGTACTAGGACTTTATTTATTAAGTCTTTGAATTCGCTAGCTCGACAAAAATTATAATTTGAGTTATAAAATATAAGGTTTCTTTTTTAAACAGAGAGGAAATCGAGTTCAGAGATAAATACAATGTTTGGCCTCTATTGATCTTGAGATATTTGTTATCAGTCAATTCAGTCGCATTCATTAATAGTGCATGATTCAGAGAGACTTTTCTTCCACGAAACGCTGAAATCTAATATTTTTTCTACTTGTGATAAAAGAACCCGCCTCTTCCAAATCTCAAAATCAAAAAATTCATTTTTTTTTTTAAAGAATCAATAGATATATTAGTTTTATAAGGTCAAGAATGTAGAGACACTCGAGACGAATTCAACGAGTACCAACAAGAAGGACTTTGGATTAACGAGTCTCGAGAAATACTCACTCGAAGCTGATTGGCCACTGATCCAGCCGCAACTTAAAACAAAAATATCTCAGGATTCGTTTCTCCAAATAGGGCTTTCATATACATCGTTTAATTCGTCTTGAAAATCTCTTTGAAACTCAAACAGTTAGGAGGTCCTAATAAAATAATACAAGTGATAGAAAAAGAACTATTTAAAAATTTCTTTTAAATAATTAAGACCTAATTACTAAAAGAAATTTTTAGGTCCTTAAATTACAAATTCGACTTTGGAAAACAGCTCTTAATTGTTTTATGATGATTCAAAGAAAACGGGAATTGGGAACAAGGAAAATTAAATGCTCGTTTGTGATAGTCAGGTTATCGGCGGCGATTATCTGGCCATGAGGAATACAATAGTCTTGAGAAAAGCGAGTGTGATAAATTCACTTGTAAACGAGCTGAGCCAATCGCCAGGAATGCGTCGCGTAAGACACTTCCGTCGTCGATTATTTCAGAGTTTTAAACATGAAAGATGAAACATTGTCGTAGAGTCAAAAAAAAAATATATTTATTTTAAATTTTAAATAGGTAGGGAAATTTTAGTTTTTTAAAAATATTATAGATTTGTATTGAAATATTAATATTACTGGCATCTACGATCTACGCGCTCTGCTCGTAACTAATTTCCCGTTTTTGCACTTCTTTTGCTAATTCTAGAAAATTTCAAATCAAAGGATTTTAAAATATTTGAAGAGATTTTAAAAGTATGCAAAATAATTCAGAATTTTTAATTTTTGAAATATAAAAACTTACAATATATTATAATACCTTGTCTAATTTCAGGAATTTCAATAAGTTTCATAAAATTCCTTGAAATCCCTTTAACATCTTACAACATCTAGTAAAATTCCTTTAAATTTCGTCAAATCATTTGATACTCCTTGATTTTACTTAAAATTCGACAAAATATCGTCAAATTCCCTAATATTAATTAAAATTTCATGAAAGCTCATGAAATTCCTTAAATTTCTTAAAATTACTTAAAATACCTCAAAATATCGTCAAACCCCTTACAATGATTTAAAATCCCTAGAAATCGCATGAGATCCCTTAAATTTATTAAAATATCTTAAAAGTTTTTAAATTACTTAATATCCCATAAAATACCTCAAAATATCGTCAAACTCCTTAAAATTATTTAAAATATATAAAATTACTTAAAATCCTACAACATACCAAAATCCTTAACTAGCTGTGAAATTGTATCAACTTTTGTGCTCATTCAATGAGCACTTTTCTTCCTGGAAGCAAATATGATTAGCTTCCTCTATGAGGAAGCATTAATTAGTTAATCAAATGTATTAATATTAGGTCACCTGATTCGTGTGAACACAAAAAAAGTTTATTTTCCTTACATCAGCTCAAAATTTTGATTATTTGAGAAATTATAGTTGAAAAATTAATTTTTGAAAATTATAATTAACCATAACTTTCTTATTTCTCAATAAAATGCATTAATTATATAGGTCAATCGATTCATCTCGACACAAAGAATATTTATTTTCCTTACGTCAGCTCAAAATTTTGATTATTTGAAAAGTTATATTCGAGAAACTCTTTTTCGAAAATTACAATAAAGCATAACTTTCTTATTTTTGAATGAAATGGATTAATCTTATAGGTCAATCGATTCGTCTGGACACAAGGAATCTTCATTTCCCTAACACCAGCTTTAAATTTTTATTATTTGAGAAATTATAGTTGAAAAATTGAATTTTTAAAAAATAATTTTTTATAACTTTCTTATTTCTCAATGAAATGCATTAATGATATAGGTTAATCGATTCATCTCGACACAAAGAATATTTATTTTCCTTACGTCAGGTTAAAATTTTGATTATTTGAAAAGTTATAGTTGAAAAATTAATTTTTGAAAATATAATTAACCATAACTTTTTTATTTTTTAATGAAATACATTAATCATATAGGTCAATCGATTCGTCTCGATGAAAGGAATCTTCATTTTCCTTACATCAGCTTTCAATTTTGATTATTTGAGAAGTTATAGTCGAAAAATGAGTTTCATTAAAATTCTAAAAGTACGTAAAACTTGTAAAATTAAATATTTTGTTAAACCCTTGTAAAAAATTCAACTAGGTATACATACATACATCCGGACAATTTTTCAGGACATCATATTAGATATATTGCCCTTGAAATATGTTCAAAATTTTCCCTTTTTTGGAAACTGGATTTTTACATCACTACAAACCCAGTTGGGAAAAAATTTAAGGAGGTTTTTAGAACGTCCTAAAAATGTCCTAAAAACTTCTTTAAATTTTTTGCCCACAGGGAAGCTTCCTCTATGAGGAAGCAATTATTCAAAATCATATGAAATCTCATTAAATCCCTTAAGATACCTGAAATTTCGTGAAAACCCTTGAAATCTCTCGAAAATTACTGAAATTACTTGAAATTCCACAAAATATCATTAATCCCTTAAACTTTCTAAAAATCCAAATAAATTTCGCAAAATTCTTTTAAATTCTTTAAAATTATTCAAAACGATATGAAATCTCATTAAATCCCTTAAAATACCTAAAATTTCGTGAAAATCTTTGAAATCTCTCGAAAGTTACGGAAATTACTTAAAATTCCACAAAATATCATTAATCCCTTAAAATTTCTGAAAATCCAAATAAACTTCACAAAATTCTTTTAAATTCTTTAAAATTATTCAAAACCATATGAAATCTCATTAAACCCCTTAAGGGTGTTGGAGCCAAGTTCTAATCTAAAAATTCGATTTCTTCATTTTACTCAACAAATATTAAATTTGGAATTTTTTCCCTTTGTAAAATTAATGCATTTTTAACTAGAATTATGCGTACAGAGCGAAAAAATATCTAGTTCAAATATTTTTTAGGTAAAATGAAAATATTAAATTTTGAAGTTACATTTTGAATTCTTTGTTTTATGCAAAAAGTATCGAAACTAAATATTTTTTCGCTCTGTACGCAGTCTTATATTTGAAAAAAGATTAGTGCTACAGAGCAAAAAAATATTTATCTATAATTTTCGTTGAGTAAAATGGAGAATGGAATTTTGTGCTTAACACTTGGGTCCAACGCCCTTAAAATACCTGAAAATCAAATGAAGTTTCTTAAAATTCCTTGAAATCATAAAAAAAAGTTCTAAAGTAATTTAAAATTACAAAAAATATCGTTAAATCCTTTAAAATTACTCACATTCCCAAGAAATCTCATAAAATTTCTTGAAATACCGTGAAATCCTTTAATATTTCTAAAACAGCAATTGTGAAAATTTTCTAAAATACTTTTTGAAAATTTCTGTGTTTGAAATTACTTTGGAACTCTATTGAACAATCTGGAACTCTTCGAATTGATATTATTTCTCCAGATATGTAAATTCTTTTTTTTTCATTTAAGTCGACGCCCATGCAGTTGTGCATTCTCGAAAATTTAACGAGTATCTTGTCCACATCCAAGTCCATTGTTATGTATGGTTGAATATGAATATTGACACGCTTTGCATACAAATACTCTTTAAGTCTCATAGAAGACTTTTATGGTGCTAATACCGAAATCTTGAACTTCTATAGGAACCAAATTATTATTCATTGTTATTCAAAGTTCTGGTCTAGAAGACCTTATTTGGCTCAGTAAAAAGTAACGGTTATCAATTGTTAGATAAGTAAGCCTTTGTCGAGTTTTTCCATTTTGCATTTCTTAAGAAAATATTCAATATTTATGAAAATTAGTCACAGTTCTATAGAATAATTATATTTCTTAAGATTACTTTCTTTGACAGAATTTAAATATTTTCTTATTCAAAAGCGACAATAAAAATATGAAATTCTTTTTTTTTTATTTGAGATACTTAAAATATTCTTCATTTAAAAAAATTTAATTTTTAATTATCTATAAAAAATAATTATTATAAACGGCCTGTTTTGAAGCAGTGAATCATTTTTTCAAATCAGAATGTTATAACCGCATTGGAACACCTGAATGAATAAACGTAACGTAAGACTCGTGAGTCAGTACAAATGAGCATACCAGTGATTCATAAAATCTCTAATAACAAACTATAAAAAAAATCAATATAAAAACTAGTTCCTCTCTTTAATAAATCCTTACAGATTTTCCTGGAAAATAGCTTATATTTTTTTCTGAGAATTTTGAGTTAATTGATTTATTATTTTTTTTCAGAAACTTTATAAAACTGTAAGTTTATTATATATTACGTAATTGTAAATAATTGAATAATATTTTAGAACTAACGAAAGTATCGAAAAAATAAATAATGAATACAAAAATTGACGAAAAATAAAAATACCGAAAAAATAATTCCCAAAAATTCAAATTTCTGGAATTTCAATTTTCCAAAATTTGAATATTTCAATATTTCAAATTCCCAGAAATGAAAATAAAATATTTTTTTTCATATTTAAAATTTTCGTAAAAAACCGTGTTAAAAATTCATTCAAAATTTTTGTTCAAAATTTCTCCATAATTTTGTTCTAAATTTTTTGTTCAAAATTGATCCACAACTAAAGAAAATATTTTTTGTTTATTTTCGTGAATTTGAATTTTTTGGAAATTTGAAAATTTGGGTATTTTTTATTTTAGAGAAATTTAAATTTAAATTTGCGGGAATTATTTTTCGGTATTCGGTAATTGTTAATTAATTCTATTGAAAACTTATTTTTGGTGATTTTAAATTTCATGAATTTAAGATAATTGGGAGAATTTAGTATACATACTAAATTTTCCCTATATATTCTCCTTTAAGCTGAATTCATTTTTTTTTCGTTATTATTATTTATTTTATTATTTTTTGGGGACTTATATTTTGAAAATTATTGAGATTAACAAAAATAACGAAAAAATAAATAATGAATACAAAAATTGACGAAAAATAAAAATACCGAAACAATAATTCCCAAAAATTCAAATTTTTGGAATTTCAATTTTCCAAAATTTAAATATTTCAATATTTCAAATTCCTAGAAATAAAAATAAAATATTTTTTTTTTATATTTAAAATTTTCGTAAAAAACCGTGTTAAAAATTCATTCAAAATTTTTGTTCAAAATTTCTCCATAATTTTGTTCTAAATTTTTTGTTCAAAATTGATCCAGAATTAAAAAAAATATTTTTTTTTATTTTCGTGAATTTTAATTTTTTTGGGAATTTGAAAAATTGGATATTTTTTATTTTAGAGAAATTTGAATTTGAATTTGCGGAAATTATTTTTCGGTATTCGGTAATTGTTAATTAATTCTATTTTCGGTGATTTTAAATTTCGTGAATTTGAGATAATTGGGAGAATTTAGTATACATACTAAATTTTCCCTATAATTTTTTTTTTCGTTATTATTATTTATTTTATTTTTTTTGGGGACTTATATTTTGAAAATTATTGAGATTAACAAAAGTAACGAAAAAATAAATACTGAATACACAAATTCACGAAAAATAAAAATATAAGTCCCAAAAAAAAAGTAAAATAAATAATAATAACGAAAAAAAAAATGAATACCTACAGCTTTAAGTATTTCGATCAGGTCTTACGGCAGACTCTAAGTACGTGATTCTATGCTCGGCGCATCGAGACTCGAGAGTTGAATAATTTTAAAGAAAGGCCAGCAAATGTGGAAGGAATTCTCGAACTCGATGCAGGTGTAGATGCGAGCGAATGAGAAATCAGATTAGTCACACGACAACTCGAGATTAATCCTAGAACCGGAGGCGCTCTATTAGTCAGTCCTTTATGAACACGTGCGCTAAGCGCTATAGATTTTGTTAGCCAATCAGAGGCCTCGGGGAAAATTATTTTTTAAAAATCGCGGCTGCGATAGTTTCTTATTCGCCAGTAGTAAAAGAGGCAAAGAGCATTCACGAAGTGACCCAAGCAGTAAAACAGATTTACTATCAGCCATGGCTCGATCAAGGTACCTACTATAAAAATATAAAAATAATAATAATATTTTCAATTAGGAATATTTGTTGGAAATTATTATTATAACTAACAAAAGTTGTGAAAAGAAGGAAAAAGTATAACATGTAAGTTTTAAAGGCAAGGAATAAAATTTGCGATTTGAATTAGCTCTGACCAGTCATTTTTGATCTTTGACCTAAAAAAAGTGACCTGTGAACTTTTTTCTTTGACCTATGACCTATGCGACCATGACCACTGACTTAGAATTTGACACTTGACACTAGACTTAGAACATTTGACCTCTAACCAGTGGCCTTTGACCTATTATTACTTTTGACCTATGACCATGACCTTTGACTTTGAACCTGCGACCTTGGACCTCTCGTTTATGACTTACAACCTGTAATCTCTGGCCTTTGACCTATAAAACGTGACCTGTGAACTTTATCCTATGACCTATTATTATCTATGACCTATGACCATGACCACTCACTTAGAACTTGATGATTTTACCTTTGACTTCGAAACTATATAGCCTTTGATCAATGTTATTTGACCTGTGATTTCGGAGCAGTCATCTTTGACCTTTGACCTATAAAATGTAACTTGTGAACCTTATTATTTTTATGACATTTTATTTCATGTGACCGATGACAATGATATCACTGACTTAGAACCTCTGACCTCTGACCAGTGACCTATTATTATTATACTTTTGACACTTAACCATGACCTCTGACTTTGAAACCGTAACCTTTAACCTGTGATCTTAATTATAACCTGTGACTTCCCACCTGTTATCTTTGAACTTTTACCTATAAAATGTGACCTGTGAACTTTGTACTTTGACCTATGATCTATTATTACTTGTGATCTATGACCATGACCTCTGACTTAGATCCTTCGATTTATGACCTTTGACCTCTGTTCTATATGACTTAAGGGCGTTGGACCCAAGTTTTATTAAGCTCTAAATTCCATTCTCCATTTTACTGAACGAAAATTATCCATAAATATTTTTTCGCTCTGTAGCGCTAATCTTTTTTAAAATATAAGACTGCATACAGAGCGAAAAAATATTTAATTTCAGTACTTTTTGCATAAAACGAAGAATTCAAAATCTAACTTCAAAATTGAATACTTTCATGTTACTTAAAAAATATTTGAATTAGATATTTTCTCGCTCTGTACGCATAATTTTAGTTAAAAATTAATTAATTCTACAGAGGGAAAAAATTCTAAATTTAATATTTTTTGAGTAAAATGAAGAAATCGAATTTTTAGATTAGAACATGGCTCCAACACCTTTAAGACCTGTAATCCCTGTTTTATCATTTTATGACCTATAAAATGTGGCCTGTGAACTTTGTCTTTTTATTTATTATTATTTTTGACCTGTTGATTTCTGACGTAGACCCTGTGACCTTTGATCTCTGACTTTTGACATATGACTTCTGACCTTTGACCAGTAATCTTTCACCATTGACTATTTTTCGAACCGATTTTATTTTTTTCTTTCGATAATAATCTATCTTTAAAAAATTGTGTCACAAAATGTCTCGAAAATCTTGCGTACATTGTTATTACAAACCTGATTGGTTTTTGAATGACTTAAGGTTGTTGGAGCCAAGTTCTAATCTAAAAATTTTTAGAAATACTCAAAAAATTCCACGAAATCCTTAAAAAATCTACAAAATTTTTTAAAAATCAGCAAAATATCTTGAAATTCCTTAAAATTATTAGAAATTTCATAAAATACCATGAAAACCTTTAAAATTTCACAAATTTTTTTATAAAACTCATAAAAATCTCTTACATTCTTTTAAAATGCCTTAAAATCCCTTAAAATTTCATGAAATCCTTAAAAATCCACAAAATCTTTTAAAATTCAGAAAAACCTCTTGAAATCCCTAAAAATTTGACGATAACTTTCAAAATTCTTTTTAAATTCTGCGAAATCTTTTGAAATCCCTAAATAAAATTACCCAACAAACTTTAAATTCCTTAAAACCCTAGAAACTGTTTCAAATCTCTTAAAATTCGTTGAAATATCTTAAAATTCTTCCAAATTTTAAGACATTCAAAATCCATTAAAATACTTTAAAATTCTTTGAAAAATCTCTTAATATTGCACGAATTCCTTATAATTCCACAAAATATTCTGATATCCCTTAAAATTCTAAAAATTATTCAGAAATTCTAAAATTCTTTTGAATTTAGTGAAAATTACTTGAAAATCGTCAAAATCATTTGAAATTCTTAGAAACCTTTTGAAATTCCTCTCTAAAAAAATGGTGTCACAAAATGTCTTGAAAATGAGAGATACATTATTGTTGTAAATTTGATTGGGCTTTGAATGACTTGAAGTTGTAAGAAGGAATATAGTTACTAGTTACTAGTAAATTAATTTTTTGTATTTTTGTCACTGTTTTCAGAGAGGAAGATGCGGAGGCATTGAAAAATTCATCGATGGATTCTTCGTCTCTGGGTGATTTTCTTTACGCCGCAGAACCTCCTGAAGACTCAATTCCTTCGACGTCAAGCTCCTATTCTAGGTCCTCACACGAGGCGAGTAAATTGAAGTCAACTGAGGCCTCGAATTTTAATCAGTTCGCACCCGTGAGAGCCTGGCTGGATAATTTGGCTCTAGAAACGGATACAGAATGTGGAGTGACTCTTCAGAGCAAAGCTCTGCCAAGGAGGAAACTTCAAGATTCCGAAAATGAAGAATCGCAAACAAGAGATTTGAAAATGATGACCGCCTCTGCCACAACTGCTGCCACAAAATTATTGATGAGGGTCGAACGATTCGAACAACACTATCAAAATGTTTTCGAGTGAGTTCACATAAAAATTCAAAAATACCCGCTTAAGGGCGTTGGACCCAAGTGTTAAGCTCCAAATTCAATTCTCCATTTTACTGAACAAAAATTATAGATAAATATTTAGTTTCGATATTTTTTGTATAAAACGAAGAATTAAAAATCTAACTTCAAAATTCAATATTTTCATTTTACTTAAAAAATATTTGAATTAGGTATTTTCTAGCTCTGTGCGCATAATTCTAGTTAAAAATTGATTAACTCTACAGAGGGAAAAATTTCCAAATTTAATATTTGTTGAGTAAAATGAAGAAATCGAATTTTTAGATTAGAACTTGGCTCCAATACCCTTAAGGGCGTTGGACCCAAGTGTTAAGCTCAAAATTCCATTCTCCATTTTACTGAACGAAAATTATAGATAAATATTTTTTCGCTCT
>CAJFCP010025898.1:78497-90863 GCA_904066005.1 Synergus itoensis | reverse complement strand
ATTTAATATTTGTTGAGTAAAATGAAGAAATCGAATTTTTAGATTAGAACTTGGCTCCAAAACCGTTAATAATTTCCTCTGATTTTTCTTTGTTTTTAAAAATGTTTATTTTTTGTTTATATCGTCTAAAAAAAATAGTGTAACGAAATGTCTCAAAAATCTCGCATACATTGCTGTTACAAACCTGATTGGCTTTTGAATGACTTAAGGTTTTTGAAGCCAAGTTCTAATCTAAAAATTCGATTTCTTCATTTTACTCAACAAATATTAAATATGTAATTTTTTTCCCTCTGTAGGACTATTCAATTATTACCTACAATTATGCGTACAGAGCTAGAAAATACCTAATTCAAATATTTTTTAAGTAAAATAAAAATATTCAATTTTGAAGTTAGATTTTAAATTTCTCGTTTTATGCAAAAAGTATCGAAATTAAATATTTTTTCGCTCTGTACGCAGTCTTATATTTGAAAAAGGATTAGCACTACGGAGCGAGAAAATATTTATCTATAATTTTCGTTGAGTAAAATGGAGAATAGAATTTTGAGTTTAACACTTAGGTCCAACGCCCTTAGAGTTTCAAGAAGAAAAAAAGAATGGCGTGTGTTGGTTTGCTAGTAATAATAAAAATCGCATTTTTTCCCTTTTAGAAAAATATCGGATTTGGCGAGTGGCAGAACAGAAATGGAACTTTTGCAAGCAATAGAAGAAGACGCTTTTTCTGTTCTTTGTGGTCTTGGAGCACCACCGCCTCGCAGAATTCATCAAGGAAGCCTTAGAAGTATTATTGCTCAATTGGAAAATCTAAAAAGTGTCGTAGATGACGCTTTGAACACCAGACTAGACTTTTACGTTGAAGTAAGCAGTTTTTTTTTTTGTAAAATTAAGTATGCAATTATTTGTTTATTGTTTTGAATTTCGATAGAACAGATCTGTAAACATCTTTTGAAGGACGCAAATTAAGTCTTCAGAAGTATTTTGGAGACTTCTGAAATTATGCGCGAAATTCAAAGGAATTCAAAAGAATTCAAGTGAATACAAAACAACTGTAAAGAGTTCAAAAGAAGACAAAAGAATTAAAGAAATAAAAAAGTTTTAAAGCCAACTCAAAAACTTTTTCGAAACATCGAAAGAAATCAAATGTATTCAGAAAATAGATAAAATAGTTTAAATGAAAGTCAATTCAAAGTCAAGTTAATTCAATTGAAGTCGAAAGAGTAAAAAAGAATTTCAAATAATTGAAAAAAATTCACGGTGAATTCAAAGTCTGATAATTTTTTTTATTGAAAAAAGTCGTAAGGATAAATTGTTCGACTTTTTGAGTACTACGAATATATGTCTGTACATAGAATTTGTAAATTTAAAAAAGTGGTTTAAAAAATTTTCAAAATGCTTTAAGGGCGTTGGACCCAAGTGTTAAGCTCAAATTTCCATTCTCCACTTTACTCAACGAAAATTATAGAAAAATATTAAATATTTTTTCACTCTGTAGCGCTAATCTTTTTTCAAATATAAGACTGAATATAGAGCGAAAAAGTATATAATTTCGATACTTTTTGCATAAAACGAAGAATTCAAAATCTAATTTCAAAATTGAACATTTTCATTTTACGTAAAAAATATTTCAATTAGATATTTTCTCGCTCTGTACGCGTGATTCTAGTTAAAAATTGATTAATTCTACAGAGGGAAAAAATTCCAAATTTAATAATTGTTGAGTAAAGTGAAGAAATGGAAATTTTTAGATTAGAACTTCGCTCCAACACCCTTAACTTTTTGAATTTTTATTCAAACTGGCTGGCTAATGAACTTGGCCTTGATTTTATGACACTAAAAGAGTATACCGAGGGTGGGAGGGGGTCAAATGTTACACAGATCGAAACCTTTATCTTCTCTCTGATGAGAATTTTAAAAAATCAATTTTTTTAATCATCTAATGTGGCTACCTCCCTAACTAAATCCAAATGTCCTCGAATATCTAACTCAAAGGTTTTTGATGGAATTTAATGGAATTAAAATTATGTTTTCCTTTTAGAGAGTAGTCCGAGGACTCGAAGAAGCTCCCAGTGAAGGTGGAAGTGCAGCCCGAGGCGCTTTAGCTGCTCTAACAGCTCTTGGGATGTCTGGGCCTAGAGCCGGAAGTAGCATAGCTCGTTGTTCCGGAGTCAGATCTCTCCTAACCACCTTAATTTCTGCGGGTCGTCTTTCCAGCGACCTGAGATCCGCTTCCCTCCGAGCCTTAGCCAGTGTCTGTTCTTGTCCTGAAGCCATAGAAAAATTCGCACAAGAAGATGGTCCCGAAATTCTCGTTGATCTCCTCGCCACTGAATCGCGACCAGAGACTGAAAAAATGGAGGCTGCGGCTTTAGTTGTCCAAATAACTGCACCATGGACAAATGCCTTGGGTCTTTCACATCTTGAACCTTTTGCTGATCTTCTCTTGGAAGCTTTGACGAAGTTAGCTGAGAAAACTACCTGTGGTCAGACTCTTTTGTTGGCTGCTGCAGCTCTCAACCATCTTTCGAAATCCAGGAAATGCGTCAGAGCTATTTTGAGGACTGATGCGACTCGGAAACTTTTAGAGTGCATTAAAAAATCTCCTGGCGGCAATGTCTGGCTTATGGAACAGGTAATGAGAAAAACTGAAAAATTAAAAAAATTAGAAATTAAAAAGTAATGAAAAAAGAAGATTCAGAAAATAAATAGGAAAGATCGGGGCTATTCGGAACACTTTTTTATTATTTAATATGGCCCTTAATTGAAAATTTCCATAATTTTATAAATTTCGAACCAATATTTATTTTCGAATCCATTTCTAGGTGGCGTCCCTGATCGGGGAAATCGCTCGTTTCCCAGAGGCTCTTCCACATCTCGCGGATGCTCGAGCTTCCGTCGCCCTAGTCTGTTTCCTCAGGATGCGACCCCCAGGTCTCGAAGATGCCTACCAAAGATTGGAAGTAACTGCTGCAGCTGCTTTAACGAGACTCTGCGTTGATCCTGAAATTGCAAAGCAGGTCGTCGCTGTTGGTGGAACGGATTGTCTTCCAACTTATAAAATTGATGAGCTTCCCTCTGAAGATGAAGATCAGGAAGCTTGCCTTCTAAAATATACAAAATCACTTCGACTGGCTTGTCGCAAAGCTGCAAGGCAGATCGACGTTGCTAAAGCTTGCGATTACGCCCTAGGATAAATAAAATCATTAAAAACTGACTTCCTCTTATCGGAAATACATAATATAGTTCAAGGGTGTTTGACCCAAGCTCTAATCTCAAAATTTGATCTCTTCATTTTAGTTAGCAAATCATCGGCTTACAAGTGAAATTAACTAAGTCAACAATTTTAGTTTTAAAATTTAGTTTAGAAATAAATCTGTAATTTTTATTTTTTTTTTTGATATATTAAACTGAAAATTTCAGATTTTTTTTTAAACTAAATTTTAAAAATAAAATTTTTGACTGTAAGCTGACGAAGTATTAAAATTATATATTTTTTCCCTCTAGAGTGGTACTCGTTTTTCAAATATAAGTATGAATTTAAAGAGAGAAAAAAATATCTAAGTCACATAATTGTTTGGTTAAATGGGGAGATTTAATTTTTGATTTGAACTTAAATCCGTCTGGACGCTTTCATATTTTCTGAATATTTAATTTTTTTTTAATAATTTTAAATATTTTATACAAAGATGTAGATTTTAGAATTGTAGATTATACCAATTTTATACAAAGTGGAAAAATTACAATGAATAGTGAGATTTAAAAACTGTATTTAAAATATTTTATACATGTACCTAAGTATATATTTTCTATTATAGGAATAAGCAGAATTATTTTACAAGTGCCATTTTGTGGATGTAGTCATTACATATTTAAATTTCTTATCTATAAAACATTATTTTTAAATATTTATTCTAAGAAAAATATGTATTTATTTTAAGAAAATATATTTTTGAGGCAAAGCATTGCTTCGATCTTGATTTTAATGTAACTTATTAGTCTGATTTATTTTAATTAATAAATTTTTCCGATTTTAATTCTAAGATTATTTTTACTTTACAGTGTCTTGTAAGTGGCTTTGGTGAAAAATGTCGACAGTAGTTTCAAGACAGGGTCTCAGTTCAAGGTCGCAAACACCCAAAACGAATTTTCCTTCTGGGGCTTTAAAGTAATCGAGTCCTCGGCCGATTTTTATTACCCATCCATTACTTAATCTGAAAAAATTGACTGCATTTTATTTGATATTTTCGAATTGAAGTTGAAAATTTCACTTTACTTTATGGAGTCTGAAATATTTTATGTTTAGAGTTTGAAATCCACTTTTGGTATTAAAACTTTTGAAAATTTTAATTTAAAGGATTTAGATTTTAAGAATTTTTGGATCCAAGTTATAACTTCAAAATTCAAATTCTTCATTTTACCTCAGCAATATTGAAAATATAAATTTTTTTTCTTTGTAGAAACACTTAATTTTAAAGTATAATTGTAGGTATAGAGCAAGCAAATTTTAATTCTAAGAATTCGAATTCTTTATTTCATGTAAATAGTATTAAAATTAAATATTTTTTCGTTCTATGGCCATTTTCCCATATTGAAAAAAGTTATGTCTAAAGGGCGAAAATATAATTACATATATATAATAATTATATTATAATATAATAATAATTATAATAATTATTATATTATTTATTGAGTAAAATGAAGAGATACAATTTCGAAGTTAAAAATTAAATCCAACACCTTTAAAATTCAGATTTCATGAAATATGAAAAAGTTCATTAAATAGAAAATGTATAAGATTTTGAGAAAAAATTAACATTTCTTGAAAATTCAAGTACTTCTTTTTTCATATTGGAAAATACGAATCGGCTTTTCTTTTTGAAGTTGGTGATCGACTTTGTTGCTATAAATTAAAATCAGGATGCGGTCTTTTTAGAATATCTTAAAAAATAAAATTATTATTTAAAAAGAGGAATTTAATTTTTTATGGATTTTTTAATATTAATAATACTCGTGGAATTTTTAAAATTTAGTAAATAAATGATAAATAAAAATATTTCTTACGAAATTCGTCGATCGTGAAGGGTTTCGGAATAGTCGATTTCCAAAGTTATGGAACGTTCGGCTAAACTTTTCCTAAGTTCTTGAAATCTTGCGGTTTGATTTTTCGAGTCATCCGAGTCCTTCGTTGTTGTCAAATTTACTTTTGAGAGTGAATGACACTTTTGTACTGCCAGTTCGCAAAATCTGACGAGATTTTGACACTGAAAATAATTGAAAAATTAGTTTGCAGTAAAAAAAAATATACATATCTATTTTTTTAACTACACGCATATTAAATTATAATTATAATTATAAAAATTACTAAAGTAATTTTAGGGCTGACAACACATTTTTACCGAAAAGCCAAAATTCCGAATGTGAAAAAATACGGAAAAAATAATAGAAATTTGGAAAAATATGCTAAAAAAAATTTTGAAACAAAAATTTTGAAGAGAAATTTCTAAAAAAAAGTTTGGAAAAGAAATTTTCAACAAAAGCTTTCAGAAGAAAAATTCGAGTATTTTGTATTTTCCATAAATTTAAATTTTCGGCAATAATATCTTTATTCGAGAATTTGAAGTTTCTGGAATTTACAATATTTGGGAATTTTAACTTTCCGGAATTGAACCGCTGCATCGTAGATGGGGGTATAAAATTTCTTATCCAAGTGCTAAGGCTTCTCACCCCTTTTGAAATTTTTTTTCAACTTTTATCTTTGGAAATTTCTTTCCAGTAATTCATTTGCTTGTATAATATCAAAAAATATTATTAAATTTGTAATTTTTACCAAACCAATTTGTAATTTTTACCAGACCCAAAAATTTTATCCCCCGTTCTACGATGCGGCGGTTCATTTGTATTTTCGGTTTTTTTCATACATATTCGGGATTTTGGTTTTTCTGTTCCTTTTTCATATCCTAGAATTTAAAATAATTTTTTTAACATCTATTTAATTTTTGAATTATATATATTCACCTGATGGAAAGTTCTAACATAGGGGTCTTCTATTCGAATTTGTGAAACACTTGCATCTAAAAACCTTCCAAAAACCGATCCATATCCGTAACCTGAAGATCCATTTTCAATTTTCATCTGCTCTCTGTATTTTCCGTGAGATTTTTTGTCTTCAATCAGAGCTTTTATACGTTCTGCTCTATCCATATATTGAGAAGCTCTTCCTTGAAAATGTCTTTTCTTCACTTGGTCTGTCGTTTCTAAAATTTACCGAACAAAGAAAATTATTTCAATAAATTTACTAAAGTAGTAATAACAAATTATTACAATATTTCAATTAAATTTAAGGACATTGGCACGGAGTTATATCCTGAAATTTCTATTTCTTTATTTTACTTAAGAGACTACATCAATGTAAACTTTTTTTTTAGAATTTTGGAAATTCAATACATATTTCGAAAAACTATCAAGAGGTTTCTGGAAAACGAGAAACAGAGTTATTTAAAACAATTTGAATGAATTTGAAGGGATTTCAAGAGATTTCAAGATATTTTTAAAAAATTCAAAAATTTTAAGAATTTTAAAAAGATTTTAATGGTGTTGGAGCCAAATTCTAATCTAAAAATTCGATTTCTTCATTTTACTCAACAAAAATTAAATTTGGAATTTCTTCCCTCTGTAGAATTAATCAATTAATTAGAATTATGCGTACAGAGTGAGAAAATATCTAATTCAAGTATTTTGTAAGTAAAATGAAAATATTAAATTTTGAAGTTAAATTTTGAATTCTTCGTTTTATGCCAAAAGTACTGAAATTAAATATTTTTTCGCTCTGTATGCAGTCTTATATTTTAAAAAAGATTAGCGCTACAGAGCGAAAAAATATTTATCTATAATTTTCGTTGAGTAAAATGGAGAATGGAATTTTGAGCTTAACACATATCCCCAGGTGTGATACTTCAAGAAAGTAACATTTTTCAATAATTAATTAATTTTTTAAAACAATTTAACAAAAAAAAGTGCGATTTTGAAAAAAAGTTTTTCACAAACACGCCATTTTCTCAATTTTCAAAAATATTTGTATATTTAAGATATCACACAAGGGGACAAGACTGCAGAATAATAATCAGTTCGATTTTTTATTTCAGATGATTACAGACGCGGCTGTGTGCTTCCCCGAGTGACGTCACCTTTTTTGAATTGGTTCAACTTTGACTACAAAAACCATGGACTTAATTTTGTAAAAGTGAATTAGAAAAAAATGTTTATATGATATTATTATTATATTATTATTTTTTAAATATATTTTTTTATTTTTTAAAATTCAAAATGATTGTATATTATATTATATTATTATATTATTTACCTATTAAAAAAAATCTCATCTCAAAATTCTTATCGCGTGTAAGTATTCCGTGTTGAGCGCTCCGCGCTCAACACATGTTTTTCGGGTTCAGGGGGTCCCAAAACGTGGACATTTGACAAAAACTGGGGGGGTCAAATTTTACACAAATCTAATACCTTCTCTGATGAGAATGTAAAAATATGTAATAATGCTTGTAAAGAATAAATACCTTTTATAGAATCAACTAAAATTTGCAATCCTTCTTGGTAAAGCACCAAAGCCATCGTATATTGTTCTTTTTGATCCATTTCGACTGCACGTTTCAAAATCATAACGGCTGCATTCTCCATTGTAATTATTCTTATTGTTATTAATTATAAAAATTGATTCTTTCGAAAAAAATGCGAATAAAAATTCTTTTATATGAATTTTCGTCCAGATACGTATATTTATATATATATAACTTTCTTCTGAGTTGAAAATTCTGAATGAATATTCAAATCCAATGTTTAATGAGTTAAATTTCCCGCCTTTAGTTTTCACACATGCGCACTTTAATGCGTTTTCTGCGTTTTCTACATGGGTCTACGTCAATTTACGCAATTTACGTAAATAAAGAAGAAGCACGAACTTAACCTAAAATCGCTTGTCACTTGTTTGCAGAGTCATTAGTATGAAAAAAAACTTTTGCTAAATGTCTCGCAGTATAAAAAACTAGTGTTATTGTTCCCTGAAGCTTACTTCTTGACTGGTTTAAAAGTTTGGAATTTTTAATTTAGAGAAAGAGGTATTTTTAGACCTGTTTTATGCAGATGTTTAGGATCAAACATCGTCTCTCGTTGGCGGCGCGAAAACTACAAAAATTGACAGAAATATCATTTCAAGTTTGATTTTTATGAGTTTGTGCATTTTACTTCCATATTATTCAGTGAAAAATAGATGTTTGTATCTGGAAATGAATCCTATTCGATTATAAAGATTCGGAACGGATTTAACTCGTGTTTTGGAGTTTTATAGGTAGGAAGTTGACATGTTTATCTATATATACAAATTTGTTTTTACGAAGTGTTTAAACGTCCGGGTTTCGCCAGTATCCGGATAAATTATTAAATAAAAATTTATCCGGCTACAGCAGAATTTCAATGGCCGGACGAATTTATTTAATAAAATTTGTCCGACTATTGACATAAATAATAATTGTGCGTATTCTGTTGATAAAGTGAAAAGTGATTTATGCGTCTATTTATCTATTTAATTTTATTGGTAATTAGGTTATGAGAATAAAACAAAAGGGCAGAGATTGCTAATACATAATTATCAATAGAAAATATTAAAATATGAGTCATTTTCACTATATATTAATGTGGCAAATAAAATTGATATACTTGAGTTTTGACATTTGATAATTGTTAATTTTTATTTTTAAATGATTTAATTTTATCAATTTCTTTATTCAACAGAAAGCTGAACTACTTTTGAAACAGATAATGAAGCCCACTAAAAGTTCCTCGACTGCAACTCACTGGGGCGAATTGCCAGCTCGTGAGCTTCACAAACAGGAAGTAATAACGCCAGATATTATCGAAAATATTTGGAGGACAGTTCTTGAGGATTCAGACAATCCTGGTGGCGATTACGAAGAAAAAAATGATATTACGTTAGTGCAACATTAATTCAAATTACTTATCACTTTACTATGCAATCAAAAAACTTTTTTTAATTTAAGGGGGTCCTCTAGTGTCTCGGGTCAAAAAAATTAATTTTTTTTTACATTAATCACATCTTAAACATGTGTAGAAGATGTGTGTAAAAGGATTTTTCGAAATTCGAAGCCGTTCAAAAGTTGTAAACGTAAAACAGAGCAGGTATACGGAGCGCACAGGAGTCCGCTCAGCAGGGAAGAGGAAGAAGGGGAAGAAGAAGAGGAAGAAGAGGAAGAAGAGGAAGGTGTATTATATGGCCCTGGCATAGCAGATTGATGGTGAGACCATTTTTTAATTATGAATTATATACGAAAACTTTCAAACGCGTTTTTCTCGAAACACGATTTTTACAAACTGCTGCCATAAAATCTCAAAAACTAATTAACCGATTCTGCTCAAATTTATACAGTATCTTTAGTACATACATAGTTACCAGATGAACCAAAATAATTAAGATTGCTTCGTAACTTTTTTTTTTAACAGCTAAATAGTCCCCAAAAAAAGTGCGAAAATTTGAACTTTTTTTTCTAAAGTGGAAAAAACATTATTATTTTTGGAATTTTGACTTGATTTTGGTTCCATGTAGAGCCTCAAGTCTCACAATCAAAATGATGTTTGATTTTTTGATTTCAGATAAGCAGAACGGCCGGAATCATGGCAGCAGTTGCAGCATCTTTTTTTTTATGGGGTCCTGTTGGGCGCTGTATCTCTTTTTATATGGAATATATTGGCTCAAAAAAAGTCACAAAGATTGTTGAAACATGAATAAAAATGATGTACATATTATAAATTGTTTTATTTCAATAGTTTATTAGAAAAAAAAAAATGTAAAAAGCCTTTAAAAAAAGGCCTTGACACTAGAGGACCCCCTTAAAGCAAATTTTCAATCTCTTTCAGTTTAAAAAAACTTAATAGTTAAATTTTTTCACAGGATGCCGATGGGAAATGTGCATGTCTTAAACACAATAAATTACCATAAACAATTGAGGGCAATGGTAAGAAAAAATATGCTTAATGAAGTAATTCAAAATCTGTATGTAAATTCATAAGTACTTTTAATTTTAGGAAGGTGGCACTGTTTTGAAAGACGTGACTTTTATGGAAGAACATTCTGAGCCGGCAGAGCCGCAAAATCCCTTTCGATTTTTAAATCCTCGTCAACCAAGGTATATTTTATTTTATTTTTTAATGTTTGAACTCAGCACACAAATGTTGACTCTGTTCTTTTTTCTAAATTTAAGGCCTTTCACATACCCCTTCAAAAAAAATTATCCGACGACGGAATTGAGACCAGCGACAGCTCGTAGTTTATTGAAACACTCGGTTATAGTTTTGTTGGCGCATACCGGATACGAAAAATCCTCTGATGTGGCAGTAGAAACTCTCACAGATGTTGCTGATTTTTTCTTGAAGAGGATTACCAGTCTTTTAAAAATTGCTTCTGAGCAGGACGATTATGGGTTTCCAGTAATTCTTTTTGACTTAAATATTTTCTTAATTCTTTGAAAATTTAAGGCTTTAAAGTTTTATTCTGGCTTCGGCGAGAACTTAGCATTTTAGTGCGAATAATTACTTTAAAACTGTTTTTCACAGGATGCGGTAGAAAGAGTTCTTCTCGAATCGGGTGTGGGTGGAGTAGAAGAAATTCATAATTATTACCAAAGTTCGATATTGTGTTTTGAACAACACGTCAAAAAGAAACTGGAACAAGCGATTGAAGAACAAAAAGTGGAGCTTAATGCTTGTAACACAAAGTGAGTAGTGTTCATTTTTACATTTTCATCAGAGATGGTATTAGATTTGTGGAACGATATGATAAAAAGTCAGGAGAGGAAAATCGTTGCTTTTTGAATACTCTACAAGATTGTCATATTAACTTTTTGAATTTTATGGAAAAATCGAAAATTTACAATGAATTAACAGTATAAAATTAATTTACAGAATAAAAAAATTATTATTTACAGTATAAAAAAATGGTACATAAAATGGTATAAAGACTCATAAGTAATGTTTTAAAATTTCTAAATAAAATGAAAATCATGTCTAAATGTTTCTCAAAAAATTTCAGAATGGAATTGGAGGAAATTGCGAGTCGATTTCAGTTCCAGGAGTTTCACCAGTTTGGGAATACTTGTGACCGGGAAGTGCCAACCCTTCAGCTACTCGATCCCGACATGGGATTTCCACCGAGTCTCGACGCAGGATTCCAAATGTTGCACAGCTTAGAACAGGACGAGTCGGTATTTTCTTAGAAATTCGCTATCGTTTTTCCTTCGGGGATTCAATCTAATGTGTTAACGGATTCACATAAACGATACGGAATTCCGTTTTGCAGATTAAATAGCCTCGAAGTCGAAGATGAAGAAGTGAGTGTGAGCGATTCTCCAGCAGCTCACCGACGACCCGATTTTACAGTTGAAAAAAAGAAATTTTAATCCGTCCAAAATCAAACTCTACTTCCATCGATTTTTTCGAAGTTTATTTCGTACTCACTAAGTAAAAATGAATTGTAATTTTGTAGCTAGATGGCTCAAATAATATATAATATATTAGTCGATTTCTGAAACTTGTGAGATAGCGAAAGATAGAGATAGAGAAAGATAGAAAGGGATAGAGAAGAAGGGATTGAAAAAGATAGGTGTGGATGTGGATTAACCCTTTCTTAGCTCACTGGGGTGAAATCCACCCCAGGCCTATGAGAGACTATAGTCAGATCTTCTTGATTTTCTTAAATAATATTTATTTTAATAAAATATTAAAATATTTAAAGATTAAAGTTACAATATAAGTAAAATAAAGAACTAAAATTGTTACAAGTGATTATTTATTTGGGGAAAGGTAGCTATGTGCAAGGTGGTAAATCTGTGCTTGAGATCGTGGAAGAAGAGCGTTGTCTTGTAAGCGTACCACATATGCGTGGTTTTCATTCTTTATTGCATAGAATGTTCCGCGGTCTTTCATTCCAATAAGTTCACCCTTCTTTATTACTGGTTCAGCTTCAGGACGTCCGTGTTCTCGAATTTTCCCCTTATCATCATAATAAAACGGTTCAGGAAGAGAACGCTTTTCAAATTGTTCGACCTTCTGTGGAAAGGTCTGTAAACTTAATTCTGTAAGGAGAAATAGAAACGAAATTATTGAATAAAATTGAAGGTGAATTCCGAGGTACACCTACTTCTGACTTCAAGATATTTCAGGATATTTCAATGACTTCAGAAGATTTCACTGACTTCAAGAGATTTCAAGAAAATTCAAGGGAATTCACGTGACTTCAAGTGAATTTACGTGACTTAAAGTGAATTCAAATGACTTCAGAAGATTTCACTA
>CAJFCP010025898.1:67391-78487 GCA_904066005.1 Synergus itoensis | reverse complement strand
CAGAAGATTTCACTGACTTCAGGAGATTTCAAGAAAATTAAAATGAATTCACGCGACTTCACGTGACTTTAGGTGACTTCAAGTGACTTCACTGACCTCAGGAGATTTCAAGAAAATTCAAGTGAATTCACGTGACTTTAAGTGAATTCAAATGACTTCAGAAGATTTCACTGACTTCAGGAGATTTCAAGAAAATTAAAATGAATTCACGCGACTTCAAGTGAATTCACGTGACTTCAAGTGACTTCAAGTGACTTCAAGTGACTTCAAATGATTTCACGAGTTGTCAATCCCTCGGTGAATTCAAAAGAATTCAAAAGCAACAAGAAGAAAATGAAAAGGATTTTAAAAAATCCGATAGTTTTCAAGGTGAATTCAAAAGAATATTAATGAATTTAAAAAAAAAAATATTGAAGATTTTAGGATGAATGAAAAACCAAAAAGATGGTAAAAGATTAAGAAAAAAAGTAAAGTAATTTGAGTTCAAAAAACATATTAATTCGAAAGGATCAAAAGAATTGAAAAGAAATCAAGCTCGATTCAGCATAATTCAAAGGACTTTAAAAGAATTCGTAAATATCCAAAATTACAAGAAAAAAACATTGACTAAAAGTGACGATGAATTCAAAAGAATTGATGTGAATTGAATAGAATTTGAAGTCGATGTTGATTTTTTTAGGCAAAAATAGATTAAAATCACAAACTGCCTTGCATAACATCGGAAATAAATTATTTAAAATTTTTTAATCTTCGAGCATGGAATCAATTAGTAATAATAATTGGAGATATAATAATTTTATACAAACCAATAAAATTGAAGAAAACAGCCAACGTTAAAAACAGGGCGCCAATAACTCGCATGTTTTCTAATTGAAGGTAACTGATTCTTGTATTTAAAAATTCACGAAACGTGTAACTTAATTAATTTTTAGAAACATTCTACTAAGTATTTATACTGGCTTTGTGATATGTTTTGCCCAGATAGTTTAAAATGATGCCAATTACTGTATTTACAAACATACGAATTAGCAAAAATTATAACGACAGTTTTATAACGAAAAGCCACTAAATTTAATTTGCAATATTGACATAAAAAAGAAACAAGAAGAAAAAACATGATATGTTTTGACATTAAGTACCGATTTGTTTTTAAAAATTTTTTAAAGAATTTATGGAAGAAAATATACGTGTCATATTAATCCTCCAGGTTGGGTGTCTTTGCTCATAAGATAATTTATATACACATACTTTTTCATCTTTCCTCACAATTGAGTCATTAAATTTTTGCAATTCTTGAACATCATAATTATGCTTTCTTTATTTATGAGGCAACATGACTCTAAATTAAGATAGAAGACTTTAAAGCCATGTTGTAAATAAAAACAAGAGATTGACAAATCAAGAAGGCCCATTTAATTTCTAATTTATTGTAATTTATACAACTTTAAACATTTTTACAGAAAAATATAATGTGCTTTCTTATTTTTCATATAAATAAATAAATAACACGAATGTTTTCCGGTATATTCAATACTTAATCAGAATTAATAAGAATTTGAATTAACTCGAGTCTCTCAAATGTCAAAAAAATATTTATTTAAAAAAAATTCTTTCACATATTAGACATTTATCAAGTGAGGAAAGTTTAATTAAACCATTTTAAAAATATTGGAAAATGTAACGACTACAAGGCTTCCTCTGTGAAGAAGCAAAAACGTATTTTTTTTTTGCTTTCCACTCGTTGTTTCAATTATAACAGTTTCTTATTTAATATATATCGTAAGACATTTTTTGCGCGATTAGTTTCTCGTTTTTGCACACATTATTTTGCTAGTAGAAAAAATAATTGAGAATTTTTAATTCTTGAAATATAAAGTCTTGTAATTCTTCATCTAATTTCAAGAATTTTCATGAGTTTTATAAAATTCCTTAAAATTACTTACTTAAAATTAATAATATCCCATAAAATATCTTAAAATCCCTTAGAATTACTTAAAATTCCATAAAATATGGACAAGTCCCTTAAAGTTATTTTAAAATTCTATGAAATTTCATGAAATCTCGTCAAATTCTCATACAATATCTTAAAATCCCTTTAACATCCTTCAAGATCTGGTGAAATTACTTAAAATTACTTAAAATTACTCATAATCTCATAAAGTCTCATTATATCTCTTAAAATTACTCTAAATTTTATGAAATTTCGTTAAATTCTTTAAAATTCTTGAAAATCCAATAAAAAACTCACCAAATCCTTTAAAATTTCTGAAAAAAAATGTTCTTAAAATTAATTAATATCTCATAAAATATCTTAAAGTTGCTTAAAATTACTTAAAATCTCCTAAAATATCATCAAATCCCATAAAATTATTTAAAATCTCATGAAATTCCTTGAAATTCCTGAAAATTCAATGAAATCTCGTAAAGCCCTTGAAAAATAACTTAATATCCTATGAAACATTGTGAAATCTCTGAAAATTACTTAAAATTTCATGCAATTTCGTAAAATCCTTTAAAATTTCATAAAATTCCTCGAAATACCGTGAAATCACTTAATATAATATTTTATAATTTAGAATCTAAACTATAAAATATTATATGAGTTATAGAAATGAAAAGGGAAAATACGTATTATCAAAAAACGTTTTAAAAATAATTTAAAAATAATAATTAATAATTTTAAAAATAATTTAAAATTACAATAACATTATTTAAATATTATATTTTATAATAATAATAATTTATTTATAAATTATTATAAATAATTTATTAATCAAATAAATTTAATATTTATATTAAATTTAAATAATTTTCTCTTTATTTAGAATTTAGGTAAATATATTATATTTTATATAAAACCTCTCGGTATTTAAATATCTATTAATATTAATCTATAATATTATTAATATTATTATAATTATAATATTAAATCTATTAATAATAATTAACGTTTTTTTTTTTTAAATTATCCCAATGAATTTTATTTGATTTCCTATTCGTGCTAACTCTACTTACAGAAAAGCTACACAATAACACCGTAATTGTTCAGCGTTCACTTGCGTAACCCTGCAACAAAATTGTTACAGATGATTCGTGTAACAAAGTTTCAGAATCAATGTTACAATACTGTTACATAAAAATTATGTAACATTGTTTCATATATGTTATTAATGTATATTATGTACGACTTACATAATCACACAGTCATGCCGTTACAGTTCATTTACATAACATTATAACAAAACTGTTATAGAGCATATTTTACTTTATACGAAGTAACAGAACAAATGTTAGATTTTTCTTCTGTAAAGCTTACATCACACTGCTACAGAATTGTTACATTTTTCTTTTTATGTAACTGTTACATCTTTACACCGTAACAGTGTTACACAACATTGTTACCTTTCTGTTATAAAGCAATTATATCACTGAACAATAACAATCGTTATATAACCAAAAATAACAATGTTACCTGTTTTTTACGGAGCCGTTACATAACGTGTTTGCTGGGACCTGTTATTTTTTGTAAATTTATAATTTTTTCATTTATAATTGAGTTTAGAATTCCAATTGTTGTTATTATGTTCATATTTTCACCAACTAATGCGTTTTTGCTTTAGAAACATTAAATTTCTTTGTTTCTTTTCGAAGCATTAAATAATTTATTATTTATAATTAAAACTTTTTTTTTTGAATAAATAATATTTTTAATTATTTATAATAATTAAAAGTGTTGGATCAACAAGAAACGAATCAATATTTTTGCTAGTTATTAATAATTGAAATAAATGTAATTTAATTTCTAAGGATTTCGATTCATTTGTGAAGACAGCGCAGGTCTTCAATTCAACTCCAGGGAGAGAATATTCGTTATATTTATATACTGCTGCGGTGAATACTGAATACATAAGAAGACTTAGAGAAGTAATTATAAAATGTTTAGTTCACATTAAACACTTGTAAACGCATGACATTTATTTAGCGAAAATCTTGTTACACATATTCATAAATAAATAAGTGAAAGAAAAAGCTTTCTTTATTAGTACCGCGTAATAAAATATCGACATTTCGATGGGTTCATCTACAGAAAATGCAGAGATTTGCGGATTGTGGCCTTTCCAACCCATCTAACGAAAATAGGCAATTGCAAGAAAGGTAAATAAATAAATTGTTTTATATATAATTTACTATTATTAAATTCTTATAAATGAGCAGGGATTAGTTTTGTGTGAAAATGAAAAATGACTTTCGCGGATTTCATAAAATCTCAACGTTTTGTGACATCGCAAGTAAGAAAAAATGATTTCTTCATCATATGTTTAAACTATATCTATGTATATATATCGTTCTGCAATCTCCTACTCAGTACCGGTCAACAAAATATTTTTTCTCCATTAAAATGCGTCATGAAAAATTAGAGAAAAATTCAAATAAAATTCAAATATAAGAAACAAAAAAATATAAAAAAACTCAAAAAGGGACAAGAAATATAAAATATATAAATATAAATACTCAAAAAATTTATTGATTATGAAAATAATCATATTTTAATTAATATGATTAATTTTAATCATATTTCTAATTGAAATATTTATTTATAAAATATTTATACGTAATATAAATACCCAAAAAAAAAAAAAATTCAAATATAAATTCAGAAAAATTATAGAAAAATTCAATAGTTTTAAAATTATTTTACCTAACTGTATAAAATATATAAATATAAATACTCAAAATATTTATTGATTATGAAAATAATCAATTTTAAAAATATGATTAATTTTAATCATATTTATTTTATAAATTCAGAAAAATTATATAGAAAAATTCAGTAGTTTGAAAATTATTTTAGCTAAGTGTAAATATAATTTTCAGTTATGAATCAAATGTATCAAATTCTTAAAATTCTTTTGAGGCAATCAAGTAATGTATTAAAAATTTAATAAAAAAAAGTAACGTAGAGATAACGCGTTACTTTTTTTCAGTAACGGTAACGGTAACGCGTTATTTTTTTTTTTAAGTAACGGTAGCGGTAACGCGTTACTTTCAGACAGTAACGTGTCACACTGATGCACGTTTTAACACGTAACCACCGTGCATGCTTTATTGCTATCTGCAGGTATTAAAATCAATTAAATGCCTTTATTTGATATCTCTAAATTTAATCCTTTGTCATATTCTGAGCTCCGCCAAGTTTAATTATAAGTATTTCTTCCTGAAATATATACGTTTTCTTAAAATACACAGTTCGCTTTGAAATTATATACCTTTATAATTAGAAGGATCTTAATGTTTAGACCCGTATTTATTTCCGTTTATAGATATTATTGTATAACTAAGAATTTATGTATATACTCTCTCAATCTAAATTAGTAGAAAGTTACTAATGAAATTTGAATGATTATTCATAGTAACCTTTCACTGATTAGACTCAGCGACCTATTTTTCACTCAAATTTAAAGAATATGTAAGGTATACTTTTTGAGACATAAGATTTTTATTTTACAATAAAATGTAACTTTGTGTTTAACTTTAGTTTCGAAAATAGTATTTAAATAAAAATACATCAGTGCCAAATGAAAGTTCAATTCAATAAATGATTATATAAATTTTCTTTAATTAAGTTATACTACGAATTCTTATAAAAAAAAACGGCATTTTCTGCAATACAGTGCAAACACCATTTTTCAATAATATACATTATCAGCTTTAAATTTTGAATATTTTAGAAATTACAGTGGAAAAATGAATTTTACGAAAATTATAAAAGTACACGAAACTTGTAAATTTAAATATTTTGGTAAACTTTTGTAACAAAGTTCAACTTGGTAAATAGTGGAATAAATATGCCAAATTTCATCAATTTATCTATACCCCGTGTAGAAATTTCCCTATCTTTCCCCATTTAAAGTAGGGTTCTAGCGTGGCCCGGACTAGAAGTTCTAGTCTAGAAAAAACTAATCAGGGTCCTGTCTGGCGCTAGTGGGAAATTTTTTACACATAAATTAATGATCTACGCACTTTTAATTTGTTTAGTATGTTAAAGTTACTTCTTGCTCATTAAATTTGTGTAAAAAATATCTTTATTAGTTCATCTGTGAACTAATAAATAATAATTATATTAATTATTGTTATTCAACTTTTACAGATGAAGTTATATATGTCATAACGATATTTTTTAATATTTATAGATTAATATAAAGTTCAATATAAACAAATATAATTTTATGTTTATTTTTAGCGATGTATTTCATGGGACGATATAACGAGAAATTTTGAGCATTTCTACTTCAAATCGTCCCAAATGCATAACTATATATGTTTATAATTAAAAATATATATCGCGGGGACCTGATTAGGGCCACAGCAGGGCCCTTTTTTTATAGGGCTGTGTAAGGGCGATTCCCACAAGGCCCCTACTAGAATATCTAGTCGGGGGCTAACTGACAAAATCGTTACGATCTTGTTGGGGCCCCGACTATTTTTCCCCATCAGGGCCCAACTAAAAAAAGGGAAAACTAGTGAGGCCCCCACTAGACCCCTATCGAAATTTCTACACGGGACGCGTTCTAAAGATATTGCAGGATTGTTAAAAGCGTGACATACATATACCACACACACTCAGAAAAAAGTTTGTTTGAATCAAACAAACGTATCATTGATATAGGGTCAGTCAAAAAATATCTTTGAATTAAACAAAATTTGTTTGATTCAAATAAATTGTCTTTAACTCAAAAAAATTGATTTCATCATATTAAAAAAAAGTTTCTTTAAATCAAACAAATTTTTTTTAATTCAAACAAATTTTTTTTAATTCAAAGATATTTTTTGATTGACCCTATATCAATGATACGTTTGTTTGATTCAAACAAACTTTTTTCTGAGTGCACTGACACACACATACCTTTGATGTTTATGTTTGAATTCCATTTATTTGTTATTTATAAATATAATGTTACAGAATAACATAATAACACAATTTGAATATTAATTATTATAAATGTATGATTTAGAAAAAAAATGTACACCAGAGAATGGAGAAAGTGAGCTAAGTGGAAGCTACAGTGCAGTAAATTTGAGAAATAATTTCAAAAATTGACATTGAAAACTATAGCGAAGGAAATCAAAATTCTCAAGACTCAAGAGGAAAAAAGATGTAGAAGTGAAAGTGAAGAATTAGATGACGAGAAGGTAATTTTAATTATTATTTAATTAATAATTTCGTCTATTTTCTTTCATGATTTTATATATTTAATACTTAATTGTTTTGCAAAACGTTTTGCAGGCACTAGAGAAGTTTTTTGGGGTGGATACCAATGGGATGTTTATAAAGAAGAATAAACTAATGAAATTTGATGATAGCAATATATTGACATCCGTCCAGAGTCATCTGAATACAAATATTTGGCAACCTCCTCAGTAGTATAACAGGGCCAGTTCTGGGTCCAACTTCGTGTTAGGTGACGTCATATTGCATATTTTCCTGAAACATCAACAAGATGGACTTCTCCAACCTCAACAGTATGAATAGAAAAATTAAAATAAGCTCTAAATTTTATAAAAACCTAATTGATTTAATGGCGAAAGCTTTCGAATATTTGGATGAAAGCTCATCAGTGGCTTTAATACACGAGTGGATTACAATTGGAAAACGTAATATCAAATTGTTGAAAAAAATATTAAGACAAAGAAAAAATGCATCAGTTGATGAAAAGATGAACATACTAACAACAATTGGAATTCTAGACGCAATAAATGAAGAAATTATAAATTTACAGAAAACAGGTAGAGTTAGTACGAATAAGAAATCAGATAGAATTCTTTGGGACAATTTAAAAACAAATGTTTTTTGAGTGGAATAAGGTCTGGTTGTACAGTCAATCTAAAGCATAAAGATTTAAAACAATTTCTTGACGATATAGAGTCAATGATTATGAAAAGAGGGAAATTTATTTAAAGTAATTTACGCCGATAAATTACTTATAGAATTAATTATAGAATTATAGAATTAATTATAGAATTAATTATAGAAGCTGATGAGGTGTTAAGTGTTAAGTGTTCAAAATTAAATGTTAAAAATTCCATTCTTCATTTTATTCAACGAAAATCGTAGATCAATATTTTTTCGCTCTGTAACGCTAATCTTTTTTCAAATATAAGACTGCATACAGAGCGAAAAAATATTTAATTTTGATACTTATTGCATAAAATGAAGAATTAAAAATCTAACTTCAAAATTTAATATTTTCATTTTACTTAAAAAATATTTGAATTAGATATTTTCTCGCTCTGTACGCATGATTCTAGTTAAAAATTGATTAATTCTACAAAGGGGAAAAATTTCAAATTTAATATTTGTTGAGTAAAGTGAAGAAATCGAATTTTTAGATTAGAACTTGGCTCCAACCAGTGTTTGACACGTTACTGTCTGAAAGTAACGCGTTACCTTTACGTTACTTTTTTTTATTAAATTTTTAATACATTACTTGAATGTTCCAAAAGAATTTTAAGAATTTGATACATTTGATTCATAACTGAAAATTATATTTACAGTTAGGTAAAATAATTTTAAACTATTGAATTTTTCTATAAGCTCTCCTTTATTTAAACCATTAATATAAATTTAAAAATTAATGATCAGTTTATACAGTTTTATACATCTATACACTAGACTTTCCATAAAAAATTCTATTTTTTTTTAATAATACCAATTTTTCGAAAAGATCATTGCTCATACGATGTCTTTTATCCAAAGGAATCAGTCCAGCTGTACTGAATAATAATTGAATAATAATGAAGAAAAAATATTTTGTTCACTGTTAAAAAAAAACTGATCAAAATTTAATATACTGTGAGTAAAGTCATTTGCATATACCGTCAATTAAATTTAATATACCATTATGTTTTAGAATTAATATACAGCCATATTAAAATTAATATACTTTATATTAATATTAATATATCTTATATTATTATTAATATACCCTATATTAACATATGTTGAAAGATAAAGACTTAAGCTTTATTTTGCGACAAAAAAAAATGCCGTTTTTCTAAAAAAAGTCCAAAATATTTTGATTTAAAAAAAAAATCGGTCCAATTTTCAATTAAAAAAAAAATGGTTATAACCGTTCGATAGACCAGGAAAAAAGCTATCAAAAACATGTGGGACAAAATTTTGTATATTCCATAGGAAAGGAGCTCAGTACCTTCGAAATAGCACGAAACAGCACAAAATCGAAAAAATTCGAAAAATTCCCCCTCCCCTATCTCGGTCAATTTTTATCCAATCGAAAAAATCTTTTTCCTCTAAAGTTGTACCTAGGAGGACTATACTTTACCCAAGTTTGAGTTCGATCAGACAAAGTCAAATTCTGAGGGTATAGTAGACTTGAGGAATAATGCCCAGGGGCGGATTAAAGATTTACGGGGCCCGGGGCTATAATGAATATAAGGAGCCCCCTTAAGGGCAGCAAACTATGATTATTTTATGAATATGAAGTTTAATTGATTCGCGGGGCCCTTTGGATGTGGGGGCCCGGGGCTATAGCCCCCCCTAGCCCCCCCTTAATCCGCCCTTGATAATGCCCCATATATAACATTGCATCATGTCTATAGAGTTACTGTAAAGAAAGCACACCATTTGATTGGTTTTCTTGATATTTAAATATTTAATCTAATACTCAGCATTCCAAATTTTTATAAAATAACGTTTGGTAACGTGCGTTACTTAACATTACCGTTACCAAAAAATTGTAACGCGTTACCGTTACTTTAAAAAAAAATAACGCGTTACTTTAAAAAAAATAACGCGTTACCGTTACTAAAAAAAAAATAACTTTTCTAGTAACACGTTATAAGTAACGCGTTACTGTCAAACACTGGCTCCAACACCCTTAATTGAGTATTTGTTCAATAAGAAATAAATCTTTGTGTGTGTATTTTTAAAATTCAAACTTGAATTCATTTATTTTAATAATTTTGAATTACTTAATTAATTTAAATTTTGGATTTTTACTGGACATCGATGGATTAAAGCTGCATTTACACCTTTTTTGGAAAATGTTCTTCTTCTCACTCTACCATGTGACTGTCCCATAAGTTTGTCTCTTTCGCACATTTTCCACACATTTTCCCCGGAAAATGTGCGAATGAGACAAACTTATGGGATAGTCACATGGTAGAGTGAGAAGAAGAACATTTTCCTAAAAGGTGTAAATGCAGCTTAAGAACGAACTTCAAAATTCAGGCAAGGAGACTCTTCTGTCTTCGGTGGAATCAACGAACCCGGATTGACAATGAAAAGTTTTAAAGTAGCGTATAATGTACTAAATTTATAATTTATTCCATTAAAAGGTGACTACTTCTGTGTTTTATAGCTCTGACAGGTGTATACCAGTTTTTTTAATATGTAGTTATTTTAATAGTTTTTTTAATAGCTGTGACAGGTGTATACCTATCACGGCTATTAAAAAAACTGCGAATTCATATATTTATACTAAGATAAAACGATAACGATTACAAATATAACAGCTCGAAATATTCATTTAAGTACATTTTGTATATGAAATCCTCTACGAAGAAAAGCTCTACAAAATAATGCGAGTTTTAACTGGAATACTTTTTTTAACTTACTTAGCGGTTTTGCTTAATTCTATTGGTAAGTTTACATAAACTATCAAATACAATGGCAAAAATATTATGCTTCTTTGAAAACTTTCAATTCTTTTAAATTTTACTTCAATTATTTTCAAATTTTCAATTGTTTTTCAAATTTTTAAAAATTCTATTCGAAAATATATCAATTTTGATATTGACTTTAAATTATTTTCAATTTACTTGAATTAATTTTGAATTCTTTTTCTTCCTCTTAGAAGAAAAAGATTATATTTATTATATTTACAGTTTATATTTACAGTTATTTATTATTTACAGTTATATTTACAGTTAGCTTCTTCTTGTAGTGATGACAAAATTCATTTTCCATATGTCAAGGCGAATCGATCGTCCTGTACACAGAAAAAAGAAAATGGCTGAATTTATCATTTAAAATAGTTAACATGCGCTCTGAACGCAGATTTCTTGGAATTTAGTAA